>PVJD01007016.1:0-89885 GCA_004026545.1 Mormoops blainvillei | reverse complement strand
GGAAAACTAAAATAACAATATGTACTAAAGTATTATTATGAAGGTTTAAAGAAATCATTACTTACATGCAGATACTAGTTGTCTAGGTTTATCCTCCAATTGATTCACTCTTTTATACCACCACATCATATTCATTTTTAATGAAATATCTGTTATGGCCAAAGTATTGCACTAGACACAATGGGGAACAAGATAGATTCAAGGTTTTTCATGAATATTTAAAATTTTGAACAGTAAAATTTCTAATGTCATGAGTAACATATTCAATAGATTTCAATATTGATTATAAAAGTTTAAATGCTTAAACTACAGTTTTATTTGCATCCTTATATAAATTAATTCTAATAGAATCATAGTCATAAGTTATTAAAAGCTTCAAAAAGCTTTTAACATTTAATACTGATTCAAATTGGGGTTTTGACCTAAATCCTCCTATGTTCCACATATTTTCCTGCAGAAGGCTACGTGGCCACTCCAAAGAAAGAGCCGGCATGCGGTCAAGAGCTCCTCATTGCCCAATAACCGATGATGTACCACTAGAAGCTATTGTGTGTTTTTATTACAATTTAATTACTTTTTGACAAATCTCTTAGTGTTTTTTACATTAATAAATTATTTTAATTAAGGCAATGAATTTCTTTAGTAAAAGCACATTATAACACACTGGCTCTAAAAATAATAAATTATCAAATTTATGATACTATAGTAGTCAACACAAAAATTCCAATAATGAATGCATTTCCTAGAAATTATCTGTTTAATAATGAGTACAAATAATTACATAATATTGTCTTTTTAAGGGCCAAATTTTAAATTATCTTAAAAATAGTTAATTTTTTAAATAAAAAGTTGACTACTTAAGCTAAAAATTTGCAATTTCCATACATATAGTAAGAAAATTGTTTTCAATGTTTAAGTATTAAATATTTAATACTAATAATTTGCCAACTTTATATTATTCATGATTCACATAAATGCTTTACTATATTACTAGCAATTTAGGGAAATGATGTTAATTTTTATAATTATAATTCTCTACTATTTCTTTTGGTATTGAGTGTTATTAAGTATGCTTGTAAATATAAAATTCATAGACTAATCCTGTTAAGTATTATCCCAAATAAGTTCACTCTTGAGAGTAATTTTATAAGAATGATAAAACTTGTTTTAGTCAAAATGTGACTCTAGGTCATTATGGGAAACAGATATCCCCCTTGGTTAGCCAAGAAATGTTCAAATTGGGTAAACCAACAAAAGCTAAAATGCTGCTAGGTAAACAGAGAATCAGGAACACGCAAAGCCAAGAGTGGAATGTCTTGTCACAACAGATGAGTATGGTGAGGACTAAACCCACAGTAAGATTGTTGAAGGGAGTCTTCAGAAACTTCCAGCTGAGATACAGATGCAGCTACTAGAAAGGAAAGCAGGAAGTACAAATAGTCTTGGAAGCAAATTTACTCCCTCCAGAAGGAAATGTTTTCATTGCGTGGCATTTTTCCCGAAGCATAAGATCAGACTAGTAAAGGTTCAGTGCTCTCAAATGCCTCTGGTGGGAAAACAGATAGATAAAGGCTTTCTAAAAATCCAGTTCCCCTTGCCAGGTAGCTCAGTTGGTTAGAGTGTCGTCCCAATAATGCCAAGTTTGCAGGTTCAATCTCTGGTCAGGGCACAACAAGAATCAATCAGCAAATGCATAAGTAAGTGGAACAACAGATCAGTATCTCTCTCTCCCCTCCATGTCTGTCTGTCTGTCTGCCTCTGTCTCTCTCTTTCTCTCTCCCATCTCTCTCTCTCTCTCATTCTCTCTCTCTGTCTCTCTATTTTCCTGTCTAAAAATCAATAAATTTTTTAAAATTTTAAAAATCAAATTCACAGCACATAATCTTCAAATAAACATGATATGATTATCACACATGTAATTTTTAGAGACAACATAAATATGCAAAAAAGAATTTTCTTTGAAAGTCTTGATCAGGTATTATTCTACAGAAAAACTAAAAAGTTGACAAAAGGCCAATTGGTTAAATTAGTTGTGGTAGGACCACAGAATCATGACAATTCTTTCAGAAAACTCCAATGAGCTGAAACATATAGGGATAAAGATGGCTGTCATATATGGTGAAAAAAACAAGTGGTATAACTCTATTGTATAATGTGATTACACTCATATTCATATGATGTGCACATATGAATTTATATACATGTGTATGCACATATTTCTGTGCATAGGTTATATATATTTTGAGTATAGACATAGATATGTGTGTTCAGAATAGGATAAATAGATAAGTAGATATTATCCACATGAGGACTTATCTTTTGCATACTGCTTTTTATCTCAGTCAAGGATTCAAAATTTTAATTTTCTCCCCAAACTAAATCCATTCCATAGAGCTTTAATAATTTTTACTCAAAATTTTGTAAGGAAATAGAAGGGAAAACATTACACAGAGCATAGGAAAATAATTTAGTAACTCCTGGGGATATTCCTGTTCTCTTGACAAATTCTGTGTCTTCTCACTCACCCTAATCTCCAATCAATTTCTCTCTCTCTCTCTCTCTCCCCTCTCTCTCCCCCTCTCTCTTTTTCTCTCTCTCTCTCTGTCTCTCTCCCCCCCCCGCCACTTTCCTTTCAAGGTCCCTTATTCTTCTCCTCATATTAGTCTTTAAATCATTATTTTTAAAGCAATTTTGCTTTCTTCGAATTCTTTAATTTTTAGGCTCAATTGCTATCAAGAATTTGTTATGGGAAAAATAAAACTGCATCATAATGTTGTGTGTATATATACACATATATTTAAAACATTATTAGATGGCATTCACCAGGCTGTTGACAGTAGTTACAGTAAGTAACTCTGAGGAGTAAGGTTGAGAGCGAGAAGATTCATAATCTCTATGCTCATACATGCCTGGCTTGTTCCAATATTTCACCATGAAAATAAACTATTTATATATTTTTATATAAAATAAATATTTCAATCCACCATCCTCACATATCTGTGTTACTCTTCTCCTATCTGGTATTCTACCTCTAATCTTACCTTTTCCAATACACTGTTAACGCAATCTGTCTGATTACTTTAAAATGCAGAAGTTATACTATTGCTCATATTTACACTCCTAAATTGGCTTAATCTTAGGGTAAAATTTAATATTAACAGAATTCATGCTTGTTATGAACTGTTGTTACCTTTTTTCCCCTTTAATCTATTGTGACCAAAGGCCCCCAGGAATTTCTTTGGTTCTTTGAAAGACAAGTTCTTTCTTCTATGACATTTCATGAACTTCCTTTAATTGATAAAATTTCTCTTTCTCTTTTCTTCCAAATCTCCCCACCTCCTACCTGACTAATTTCTATTCAGTCTCTAGGATTATACTTAAATGTCCTTTCTTCTATTAATTATTTCCTGAGTTCACAAGTGCCAGTTAAGAGTTCCTCATATGTGTTCCTGCAGTGCAATGAACATTTACTCTAATCACCCTTACAACACAAAGCTGTCCTTCATTAGAGGTTACAAATGCTGAGGAAAACCATTATATGCACTTAATTCAAAGTTATATCCCAAATTCTTGGCACATAGTATAGGTGATAAAATATATGTTTAATTAATACTCATTAAGCCATTTGGTAAGTGAAGTGAATGTCTATTCACTAATAAATATATCAGACCTGCTCTATCAGTCAAAAAACAGTGGGGCGGGGGCTTTATCAGAATAACCCTCCCACCAATAGCAAATATAAATTTAAAAAAATACAAAAACATTTCTTAGAAGCATAGAAGAGTAACTAAGGCAACCAGGATTTGAAGACAAAGATTCTAAAGGAAAGGAAAAAAGAAAAAGAATGGATTGAAGAGAGCCCTATATTCACCACTGCTTTTTGCCTCATGGCATTTTTTCATCGAATTTGCATAGCGGGGCATAGAGTTCAAACAGAAAGTTGGGGTTTAGAGGACATTAAAGTCTTACTGAATTAGGAAGTTAATAATTGGAGTTTGATGCTCCAATGAAGCACAAAGGAAGGTAGGCACTAAAATCGTCCTGGAGATAAAGAGTCAAGATAAGAGTTCAATATTTGATACAGTTTCTTCTGAAGGCATTTGGGTATTCCTAAAGCAGTATGTGCACTGGACAAGCTTTTAAAAGACAGCTGATAATAGGTTAGAATGAAACTGGAAATACGATGCTGTTAGGAAGACAAAAATTGGGGTTTAAAGTCCACCAAAGAAGAAGAGCATTTCTAATCGCTTTTAACCAAAATCCTAGAATCACCTCAATCACACCCATTGGACAAAGATAATGTTCCTGTGAGGAGAAAATTAAATTCTCTCCTGAACAGCTATTGCCAATCCTTATTATTCACGTATTCTATATTTGCAATTTTGCTTATTCACTAAAATTTATTTGTAGTCCCTTAAAAATCAACACTTTGAGTGTTTTCATGGTCATTTGTGGACATGCACAGCAGGGTGAGATTTTGAATTGCCCAGTCCTCACATTCTCAGCTGAGGTGGAACAAGCAACACTCTGCCTTCTTGTTCCAGATCTCATACTGTAAAACAAGTATCCTTTTTGTGCCAAATGTTTTTGCTCTTTTTTGTCATTTCATTGTTTAAAATGACTGACGCATAGTGCTGAAGCGTTGTCGAGTATTCTCAAGTGTGAGAAGGCTATGTTTGCCTTACGGAGAAATACACTCATTAGATAAGCTAGCTTACAATCCTACTGGCCCTGTGTTCAAGGTTAATGAATCAAAGATGTATATTAAACAAGGCCTCTTTAAAGAGAAACCCACATAAAACAAAGTTACATAGTAACTCATTGATGAGAATATTGTGACCAGAGGTCCTCAGGAATCCAACCTTATGTTTCCCCTAGGAACACTAGTTCGATACCCACTAATTTAGTGACTTTATAGTACATAACTACCAAAAATAGTGACAATTTATTGTACCAAGATCCAGAACATCTAACATTATTTTATATAAAAAATTAAGCATTTATTCAAAAATTCTAAGTTGTAGCAGGAAAAGGACCAAGACACTAAAAGTCAAAATAATAAAATACAAATACATGATAGAATGAGATCATCAGTGGTCCAAATATTGGGATTTTCAGAAAAGACAGTTTAGTTTGAATAATGTTATGAATATTGACTTTATTATGATAAAGATAATAAATACTTCAAAAAACATATAACATCCACCCCTCCCCTCCAATATCTATAGCTTCCTGTGTCTTAATGACTCTTCACTTGGCAGTTTAGGTGAATAATTATTACTAATATGTCCCTATAAATAAATAAATATAAATTGTGACTGAAGGGTAGAATCCATAAATAGCAATTAAATAGAAGTTTTGGAATTGTGAAATATAATAAATAATAATCAATTAATATGTTTAAGAGCAGACTAGACAGCAGAAGAGAGAATTAGAAAACTGAACAAGTGGTGAGTGGAAAACATCTAGATTGAAGCAAAAACATGAATAAAAAATGGAAAATACAGTACGGAGTGAAAGAGATACATGGGATGTAATGAAAAGCTTAAATATAATTCCAATTGGAGTGTAAAAAAGTGACAAGAGAAAATATGAGTCAGAATCAATAGTAAGTAGGTGTTAGTCAAAACTGTAGGTATCAGTCAAATTGATAAATCATATTCTGTTACAAAAATTAGAGGCTCTTTGAAACCCAAACATGATCAATACAAAAAAAAAATTCCACACAGGCGCATCATGGTACAACTGCTATAAACCAAAAACAAAGAGAAAAATAGTAACAGCAATAAACAATGCAGAAAGGAAGGATTATTTTCAAAGGGTTAACAGTAAGATTGATACCTGGCTTTTAAACAAAAACACTGAAAGCCAAGACAATGGAATGACAGCTTTAAAGGGCAGAAAGTAAATAATTGTCAACCTAGAGTCTATATTCAGTAAAAATGTTATTTTAAAATGAGTACAAGTAAATACTTTTTTCATTAAAAAAAATGAGAAAATGTGTTGACAGGAGACTGGTGGGATCTTCAAAAGGTTTTTGCAGTTAGAAGAAATATAATTCCAAACGATGCTATTATAATACAGAAATAAACAAAGATGACTGAAAAGGGTAAATTTGCATATAAATCTAAGTAAATATTGACTGTTTAAAACAATAATAATGACATCTCATGATTTAAAATATGTGGAGAAATGAGATGCATGAAAACAACAAAAACAAAGCAGAAAGGAGTGAACAAAGAGAAATTTGTAGAGATATTTACACTATAAGAAAAGTGGTAAAAGTATTCAAAATTGATTCTTATAATAACAGATGTAATCTCTACATTTAATAGTTTATAACAAATAATACACAGTGAAATTGATACTGTGGGATATCTGAACCTTGTTCATAACAGTTGATACAGTTTGTATTGGTGTCTCTATCTTTCTCTCTGTACATATGAGGTCTATCTCATATGTACATAGTGGTAAAAGTTCAACCACTGTTAATATAACGAGAATGGTTTGCGCTACATTGATCTTGTCTGGCAGCTAAGGAAAGTGGACTAGAATGCACATAGGTGAATAAAGACAACTTCACTGTACTTGTCAGCGGGGGTGGTAAACTCTGTTGAGTGAGCATGTGTACTGTGTGGTCATCTCATTCAAAGTGACTGAGTGAGTAGAAAAACGAATTTGCATCAAATTTTGCATTAAGCTTGAACATTCCTCGTGAAAACCATTCAGATGATTCAGAAGGTCGCAGCTATGGGCAACTGGCGATTTGCAGCTTCATCACAACAACATACCTGCTCATGCATCACATCTCATGCAGAGCTTTACGGCAAAATATCAAATCACCAAGGTGACTCAGCCCCCTACAGCCCAGATTTTGTGCCCTGCAACTTGTGGCTTTTTTCAAAACTAAAATCACCTTTGAAAGGAAATAGATTTCAGACTGTCGATAAGATTCAGGAAAATCTGACAGGGCAGCTGATGGCAATTAGGAGAACTGTGTGAGGTCCTAAGATGCCTACTTTGAAGGGGACTGAGGGAATGTTTCTTGTATCTTATATCTTCTTCAATAAGTGCCTCTATTGTTCACAGTACTTGGCTGTATACTTTCTGGACTGAGCTCATATATCTCTATCTCTATCTATATCTTCCTGTGTGCTTTCCCTAGAAATCCAGGCATCATGCTATGGGGAAGCTACAGGGTCACATACACATCCCTATATATACATGTGTTTCTGCCATATTCCCAGTGGAGATCACAACCAATGGGATCTCAGCATCAGCCACCAAACATCAAAATTAGTGAAACTTTAAATGATTCCAGTCAGCAGCCTTCAACTTGGCCCAGATAACGCTATGTAGAGCAAAGGCAATTTGTCCCACCTCATCTTTTCTAAATTACCAATTTCTAAGAAAAATCGATGTTTTGTTTTTAAGGCACTAAATGTAAATGGAACAAATATGAAAGAATATGAAAGAACTGGAACTCTCATTGACTTCTGGTGAAAATATAAATTGGCATATCTACTATAAAAACTGGTGGTCATACATGAAAAACACTAATATATAAATACAAATACCCGCAGATCAGTATTTCAATTCTAGTTGTATAGCCAAATGAAATGTATACATTTTACATATATACATTATGCACACATATGTGTGCTTATATATATACTGAAATATATAAGAATATTTATAGCATTCTACTGTCTAGAAACTAGAAGTAATATAAAGGCTAGAATGGATAAATAAATTGTGATTTATTCGCATAACATAATATAATGTAATTCATATATTATGATGTAATGTTAGTATATAGTAATATAAAATAAAGCTTATTTTCATTAACATTCATCCACATGATTAATTTATCATCATAAAAATGAAAGCTAGGCATAAAGAAGTATATTTAGTACAATTTGAAAGTTTGAAAAAAAGTGTCCCACTAGTGCCTAGTTAAAAAAACAATAACACTGGAACAACCCTAAGTTTTTCATACAAAGTATAATTAATACAGAGAATTAAATACAAAATTTTGTGAAAAAGCTAAAAAAGAAATAAAAGGAAAACTAGGATACTCAGAATAGTCAATGCGGAAAGGTGATACAATTTCCTAGACTAGAAAAATAAAAGGAAAAATAATGTAACTGAGAGTCCAGGACCACTATACTGATGAACCTGTTCTAGGAACCACCACCTGGGATGCTCTACAGGAAGCCAAAGTGCCAAACAACCACTGGTGCTGCGGAAGCCTGCAGAAGCGCGTTGTCAATGTGGCTGTTGCTGCTGGAACCAGAGCCTCACTCTGCATTACGACTGGGGGAGGACTCACTGCTGCTGTGAGTTCAGTGTTGAGTGTAAAGCTGTTGAGGCTGTTGGATTGACCGAAGCCACTCCTTTCACACTCCTGGAAACATGCTGCCCAAGATGACAGCCAGATGCCTGCACTTACCCATTTCCAGCTACTGACTTCACCAGGAAGAGATAAAAAGTGCTTCTCCCTTTCTCCACTTTAATGCCATGTCTGGTCATTCCATTTGAAGAAATTAACCAGAAACCTGTCAGAGAAGTCTGTTTAATCTTACTTCTAGCTCCCTTCAATATAGCAGAGAGACTAGAGGGAGAATAACCAGCCTGGTTCATCCTTCCACACCTATTCAACCAGGGGACTTAATATAGCATTAAGTACTGGAAAGGCCAGGAAAGAATGATGGAAATGAGATCATTCATTAATTTTATTAACTCAGGAAACAACTTACTACCTCTAGATCAGGAGAAGCAAAAGGAAAAGCCGTGTTACCTGGTATAACACTGTGTCCTCAGGGTTGTTGGAGTGTGTGGAGATTAAGGAAAGGGAAAATTCTGGCTCACCCTACCAAGGCAGTGGGGTCGCCATTCACTGTGGAGGTAATACTAAAGACACATAATCACCGCTACCTTGCAGGAAAGTAAAAATCTGTATTCTCACTGACACTTTAGTGGACCAGAAACCCACAATCATAGTAAAGGGTGGGGGTGGGGAATGAAAAGGCAAAAAAGGTAAAGAAAACCAACTGACAAATAACCTGCACAAAGCAAATATATTTTGTTACAAAAAATTACTTATTAAATGGCACTCTGCCAGGAGCATGCCCCTGTCTTTCCCCTCCCCTCTTCCCTCCCTTAAGCTCCAAGGCTCTTCTTTTGCCTCTGTTACTTGTTTCCTGAGCCCATGTCTTGTACCACTCACAAAGCCTACCTCTGTGACTTTCTAATAAAAAAAGAAACATATTTGTAAAATATTAAACAGTTAATATAGATTACTAGCAAATCAATCACTAGTTTTGTGTTAATTTGAAACCAACATCTGTTAAAGTTCCCAGAAGTAGCAATATTAACAAGCATTTAAAAATCATTCCAATGACACTGTACATTTATGCACATGATAATGCCACATTTGACACAGGTTGAGAAGACCAAGGTTTGCCCTAGAGATTATAAACAGAGCTAACATGGAAATTTAAATATAAACACTGTAGGTCAAGAGGAAATATGAGATACTATGTGGTTTCACTAGTTTAAATGCATGAGAGAGTAAACATCTTCAGAAAAATTATTTAAATCATGCTTCTGAACAAGAAGCTCTATAATTTAAATATCTAAAATCAATAGTTTTCCTGTTCATTTGTATTATCCAAAAAGATTTCATTCTATTCACAAAAGACACTGAAAGTAGTTATTACTGACCTTGAATGACTTCCAAACTACCATTCCATAATGCTGAACGCTATCACCGTCGTGAGAGGGAACGCACCATGTCAGATGTATTTTCTCCAAAAGCATTCATTAAAAAACAACTGCTTTACTATGCCCCATGTGTTGAGGGAGGTAAAAAGAAATAATGGAGAAAACAATAGATCTTTCTGCCCAATAGATATTTCAATCCAGTAGGTAATGGAGACTAACATATTTGAAAAACTCAAAGGAAGATGGTATAACTGGATTAAAATGTTTGGAGAAGAATAATGCTAAAGGAGGCTAGAGAGATAATGTTACACCCAAATCATTCACAACTAAGGGGACCATACTGAAGACTGGTATTTATGTAAAGAACGATGAAAATATATTAAACAACATTCGGCTGCGTAGTGCCAAGATCAAATATGAGCATTTTGAAGCATCACTTTAGTTGCTATGCAGAGAATAGATTGAGTGAGTGATTTCATTGCAGTGGTTAAATAGAAAGACACTGATGAACCTGGCTGGAGAAAAAATGTTGTGAGAATGGAAAAAAATGGAGTGGACAGGCTTGAGAGACACTTGGAGAAAAAAAATCAACAGAAAATGTTTATGGATTGGATGTGAAAAGTGGTGAAAAGTGTAGTGAGCATAATGCCAAGGATTAAGGCCGGCAAGAAAGAATGAACATTGATGCCCAACACTAAGGCAAAACCACTTCATGTCCTCTTATATGCAGCTCTCATCCCCACTGCAATGCCCCAATGAGTTTATTAATGATACTCTATCTCCAAAACCAACAATTATTTCTTGGTGTTCCTTCTTGGTCTCCTCTGTAACTATTAATAAGTTCCCTTGGCTACTCCTACTTCTCTGATCAGTGATTGCTCCCGATATGGAGTTTTCTTGAGGATTAATTCCTAGCCAAAATTTGGCCATGCTTCTCGTTTTCAATGATAGTTCCACTCACCTTCCAGGTACTAGAGTCAAAAACAGACTCATTTTAACTCCTTTCTCTCACTTCTTGTTCTGTCGAATTAGGCGGCAAGTCTTATTGATGTTTACATGTAAAACATCTCTTATTCATCTTATACTCTTCATTTCTATATCCCCATTCTACTTCACAGTATTTTCTGTTGGTGTTATTAAACAAGAATATAAGCCTAGAATTGCTGGTTGTGAACTTAGCCACTCCATTCTGCTGGAAATTAAAGAATTTGCCTTTACTTTGTAAAGAAAACAAAGTTGAATTATGGAGAGAAACTTATTTTCAATAATCTGGGTGGAACACCTAGATCCAGCTATGCCTGAAACTGGAAACCCATGGACTCTTCAAGTAGACATGCCAGTGAGTTGCCATTGTTAAAAATAGTTTGAGTTGGATTTCTATGGCTTGCAACCAAGAATCTAATACAGCACACTATTTTTTAATTACATTTTTTACAATTGTAACCGTTTTTCATTATATATTATTTATCTAATAAAATTATTGTTTATAATTATTTGATTGATGATTATCACTCTTGCTAGGTTATAAACTCCATGCAGGTATGAATCATATTTGCCTTGCTTCCTGCTCTCCCTTAGTCCCAGCAGAGGGTAAGAATGAGCCAAAGGTTGAATCAATTTCCAATGAACATTAAAATACTTGGCAAATTCTATTTCAAGTTCTGTACTGAACATTTCAAGTAATGGTGATGGTAAATTGCCTCTCAAATTTTTTAGTTATAAGTTATCTCAATTCCAAATATAAAGACCAGAACCTAAAACAGAATGTCAAGCTTTGATTAGATTTTATGACCAAGCAACTGGTTTGACTCTCATTTGCAGTAAGGAAGAGCAATCTCAAGATTAATAGTCACAAATAAGCTCTTAAAATTACTCCAGGAGTTCATTATTCAGAAAGAAATTCCATTTTAAAAAGAAATATGATATATGTTTTCACAACGTGCTTTGAAATGTCAGTGAAATAGTGTGCAATCTCTGGTATTGTTTTCCATTAATGTTGTGATACTTTGTTCTGTCAAAATAAATCCATTGATTACATTTATCCCTGAATGCTTGTGTAAGTCCCTTTTACATAAATAACTATCTTTTTTGTTTTCAAATATTTATTCAACTTTTTAAAAATTATGTGCACGTTGGGTTTGAGTTTTCTTTCGTTGTAAATTCTAGCAATGGAAATAAGAGCCATGCTGCATGAGATACCCTTTTTAGAGTTTATTTCAAATAAACTGGACCTGAATTGATTATGCTGGTGGGGGTGGGCAGAAACAAGAGCAGATGATTATTAAATGTGTTCAACATTGATACTTCAGAAAGATTATTGTGCAATTTGTTTGTTTAATTTTTTTCATTTTCAATATATAATCACAAATTCTCCATGGCTGACCTTTTTTTATTCAAATGAATTTTAATAACAGAACTCTTATATCAGATTATTCTTTATGCTATCCACCACCTGCTAGGACAAAGCTATAGAACAAAAGGCTTATTATCACCAAAATATAATGCCAGTATTAGTATCACTAGAAGTCGACAAATTTTATGACACACATGTTTATTTAAAGCCATGAGGAAATTTTCTTTCCTTATAAATAGATACAAATATCTTACAATGAAACATCAGTCAAGAGGATTTTGAATCTTAATAAAACATATCTGCAGATATCTATCAGAATTATACCTGCAAAACTTAACGAAATAATAGTTGCACGCTATCGGTGTTAGTTATCTTGGGCTGCTACAGCAAATCACCACAATCTCAAATGACTTAAGAGAAATGTATTTTCCCACAATTCTGGAGGCTCGAAGTCAGAAATCAAGGTGTCAGCAAAGCCATGCTCCCTCTCAAGGTCCTTAGGGAAAAATCCTTCCTAGTGTCATCTGCAGTTCTTGGCACTCCTTAGCTTGCAGCTGCACAATCTCAACCCCTGCCTTGGTTGTCACATGGCTTTGTCTCCTATGTCTTTGACCAAACTTCCTATTGTAAGGACACAAGTCATAATGAATCGAAGGCCCAAACTAATTTAATATGACCTCAACTTAACTTGATTACATTTGTAAAACCCTATTTGCAAAAAAGGTCACATGCATGGGTTTGCAGGAATATGAATTTTGGAGTTATATTATTTAACCCCATACACTATCTAATAACACCTGACTTACGACGTACTTTTATGTAAAATATTTGAAATATTATGCAAAGAATATTCTGAAAAGTAATGACTGGAGAATATGACGATTGAATACAAGCAGCACAGTGTCATGGGTAAGTGTGGCCTCTGGAAATAAATTGCCTGGCTTTGAATCCTGTATCTGCCAATGGTAACTATGCTTACTTGGGAAAAATCACTCAACATCTTTCAGTCTGACTTTCCACGTCTGCAAAATGGGTATAGCAAGGGTATTTTCCCCACCAGGTTTCTGTAAGTGTACAATGAATCTGTTGTTTTAAGCATTCAGAACTGGAAATGGAGCATATTTAGTTCTAAAGGTTAGCTATTGCTGGATCTAAGTATAGATTGTCTTCTGAATATCCGTAAGAACTTTTCAAAAAATATTTTTATTGTGGCAAAATGTGTAAAACATAAAACTTGCTATTGTGACCACTTTAGTGTAGCTTTAAAGGTCTTAATTACATTCACGATGCTGTGCCACTGTCATAGCTATTTCCCAAATTTTCACATCACCCTGAGCAGAACTATGTAATGATTAAACATTAACTATCCATTGCCCTCTTTCCCCAGCCCTGGTACCATCTAGTCCACCTTCATTTTCTACGATTTTACCTATTCTAAATACTTCACTTAAGTAGAATTTTATAATTATCTTTCTGTGTCTTGCTGATTTCGCTCAGCCTAATATCTTCAAGGTCCACATATGTTGCAGCATATGTCAGGACTCTATTTCTTATGATGGCTAAATAATACTCCATTTTATGTATATGTCACATTTTATTTATTCACTAATCTTTTGGTGACGCCTTGGCAAAGAGTTGTTTTCACCTCTGCCCATTGTAAACAATGGGGTACATGTACTTGTTTGAATCTCTTCCCAATTATCTGGAGTATATACTTAGGAGTGGAATTGCTAGGTCGTATGATAAAACTCTGTTTAGCTTTTAGAGGAATCACAAATTGTTTTACAAAGTGGTCACACCATTTTGCATTCCCACCAGCAAGGTGCAAGGGTTCCAGTTCTCTGCATCTTTGCCAACACTTGCTATTTTTCAGGGTTTTTTTTTTTTATTATTATTATAGCCATCCTAATAGGTATGAAGCAATGTTTCATTGTGGTTTTGATCTGCATCTATCTAATGACTAGTGATGCTGAACATCTTTTCATGTGCTTATCAGTGATTTGTATGTCTTTGGAGAACTATCTGTTTAAGGCTTTGGTCCATTTTTTAAATTATTGTTGAGTTGTAGGAATCCTTTTAAATATATTTTCTTATATTTCCTGGATACTAAACTCTTATCAAATATATGATTGGAAAATATTTTCTCCCTTTCTGTAGGTTATTTTTCACTTTGTTGATAATGTTCTTTAATGCACAAAAGCTTGTAATTTTGATAAAGTTCAATTTGTCTATGTTTTTTCATTGTTGTTGCTCATGCTTGGAGTCATATCCCAGCAGCCACTGCCAAATCCAAGGGCATGAAGATGAACCCTATTTGTTCTTCTAAGAGTTTAGCCCTTATACATAAGTTATTTACCCATTTGGGGGTAATTTTTGTATACAGTATAGGTTTGGGTCAATTCAATTTTTTGTTTGTAAAAATCTACCAGTCCTAGAAACATTTGTTTATGAGACTTTTTTTTAAATTTAATGTACTTGGCACCTTGTCAAAAAAATTAGCCACAAATGTATGGGTTTATTTCTCGACCCTCTATACATATATAGACATAGGCCCATACCACACTATTTTGGTTACTGCAGCTTTGTAGTTAATTTTGAAATTGGGAAGTATGAGTCTTCCCACTTTGTTCTTTTTAAAATAGCATTCTGTTTATTTGGGGCTTCTTACAATTCCACGTGAGTTTGAAAATCAGCCTTACCACTTATAAAAAAGAAAGTTGTTTCTCATCTTAGATGAAAATTTTCAGCCTTTTATAATTGAGTTTGATGTTAGCTGTAGCTTTATTATATTGGGAGAATTCCTTTTATTCCCAGTTCATTGAGTATTTTTATTGTGAAAGGATATTGGACTATCTTAAGTGTCTTTTATGCATTAATTGAAATGATCATGTGCTATTTATTACTTCATACAAGTAATGTGTGGTATTACATTGCCTGATTTTCTTATGTTGAACCAATCCTGGATTCTTGGGAAAAGTCCCACTTGATCATAGTATATAATTCTTTAATATACTGTTGGATTTGTCTTAGTATTTTCATAAGGACTTTTAAATCTATATTTATAAGGGATATTGGTCTATGAATTTTTTTCTTATGTCTTTAACTGGCTTGATATCAAGGAACTACTGACCTCATAGAATGAATTAGGAAGTGTTCCCTCTTCTTTGAAATATAATACCATAAAATATAAATACTTTGTAGAATTCACCAGTGACACCATCTGATCCAGGGCTTTTATTTATTTCATGGCTTCTCATTACTCACTCAATTTCTTTACTTGTTAAGCACTGTTGAGATTTTCTTTTTGATCTAAAGTCAGTTTAAATTTAATTTGTCAGTTTAATTTGTTTGTTTCTAAGAATGTGTCCATTTCACCCAGGTCATCTAACTTGTTTACATATAATCTTCATAGAACTTGCTTATAACCCTGTTTTGAAAGGTCATTAGTAATATCCCACTTTGATTTCTGACTTTAGTTATTTGTGTCTAACAAGAACTTTTTAAAAAATCATTTACTGGTGACTTGATCTTATGTTGCTCTGTCCAGTGAGTATTTAGGCAATTAAAAAATGTATATTTTATTATTCAGAAATATAAAAATTCTGATATTTTACATTAATATTCCTAAAAAAACAATTAGAAATCCACACATTTAGTGAAGAAGATGTTTGTTTCAGAATTTTTTATAATAGCAAACACCATCTACATTTCCAGAACTAGAAAATATATTATACTAACTATGGAATCTCCTTGCAATGAAATGTCATACATATGACAAAAACATAACATAATATTTAATATATATACTGAATTGGATATCCTAAAATATGAAAAAGTTTAAAGTGTATTAAATTTAAAAGGGTATGTTTGAAGTGCGAAGATATCCTTAAGCTTTAAAATGTAACACAGGACATGGATTTTTTTCTCTGATTTGTCTAGGTTTTACTGTCAGAGAAAATTCTGGATACAATGAACTAAAAATCTGACTTCAAATTCTCTAGCTTAGGAGAAAGAATTGAAACACTAGAGAAATACCGAACTTTCCTAGGCCTGGATGTGAGTCATTCTGTGACTTGTATAACATATTTTAGCTCGAGCTTGCCTAACCTGCAGCTCAAGCTATCAGCAGCATGGTACTTTGTCATGTTTTCAAAATCATGCTTTTTCTGTAAACTGGACCAGTCTCACTCCTTCAAAAGTAATCTAAATTGAAATTGTGGATAGTACATTAGTAGAAAGTGTGTGAATTTGATTTTGCCGATTTTTAAGTGATTTAAAATACTTAATTGTTGGCATTTTCAAATGTATGCCCTGAGGCCTAATGGAATGTGGCACAGTAATAAAAAGAGAAACAAAATTATCTAATTATATTGCATGTTTAGAAAAATGCAACAATATGTTCTGCTGTCTAGATTGCATCAACGCCAGTGAAGCTTGCGATGATCCATCAGTGCCACTCCTGCCTCAGGCGACAAGGCTCAGGTTACATCCTGCATCCTGAGGAGAGCGAACAGCACGCATCTGACCGCTCTGCTCTGCCAAAGCAGCTCCACCCGCTTCTTCTCAGGGACGCTCCCTACGCAAGCCGATATAACCTGTATAATTGATGCTCTTCCCACATTCATAAAACCTACAAAATTTTCTTGCAGGAATAACTTGGACTTACTTTGATTAAAAATTTGTTCTAAAAAAATGGCTTTACTATTGAAGTCTAAGAAAATACTACTGAAAATATTACTACTTTTAACTACTGTGGCTATTGCTGCTATCCATACAATAAAAAAGCAAAAATCGAAAATGATAAACAGAAGACACAATAATTATTTGTGTGATAGATACTGCACCCCCACCAAGCAACCATCTGGTCTGCTAGTTTTCAATTCTGAAGCGCAAAGAGAATGAGCCACAAACAGCACTTCCCTTTAGCAAACATCCGCACTGTCTGTCGCTTCTAGAAACTCTGCAGTGGTTCCAATGAAATCTTTAAACTGGTGGAAGTCCTACCTCCCCATTGAAGACACACAGCCTTAACCTTCTCTTCTTAATATACTCGAGTCAAAGGTCAGAGAGGGATAGTTTCAACTTTATTAACTTTCCCAGGAAAATGCAGTTCCAGGATTTGGTGGCCTGCAGCTGAGTCCAGGCATGCGGAAGGATTCCTTGACGGAGACCACAGAGCTGCTAGTGAGCACTGATGCTGTGAGCTGTGAAAGCTCTAAATTTTTCCATTTCCCCTTGATGAAACTATGTTTAATAGTCACAAATGAGCTCTCTAAGCCAAAGCTATGGAAGTGCAAATGTATGCTAAGGCACTGGTATAAGTAAGGCCATTCACTTTAGTATTTTTCTCATTTTGTTCGCTCTACTCACCCCATAGAAATGTTACCTGGGAATTCCCCTCATAAATTATCAGTTGTACAAAAACTGAAACATTATCATATGGTGTTTCTGGTTGGTCAGAATACCACATGGGTGACTGGCTGGTGACATAGCCTTTCTAATTGATATGAAATAGCTGAGTAGTAATTCAACCCACTAATTAATACATGGTTTCAAGTCATCCTAACTAAATATCATCAGTTTAGTAAGTTCACATCAATGTGGACAAAGAATCAAACACAGGTGATTGACCTAAATGAGTCTGTATGATTTAAAGAAAAAGGAAGCGCTAAGTGTTGGGACTAATGTTTGTGATTTTGCTGAGCGATTCATTTCATAATTTATTTCATACTCAGCCCTGAAAGCTAATTATTTTTATCCCCGTTTTATTCCTGAGGAATTCACACTCAAAAAGTTAAGAAACATGCCCCAGGTCACATGTTTTATATGTGGGGGAACCCGAAATCAAACTGACTTGCTAACTCCAAACCAAGTATTCCTTCTCTCACACTCACCAAGCTGTTTTCTCTCTAGCACTAACGTTCACGACAACTCAAAATGGCCTTACTCCATTGAAGCTAATGGATCTGAAGCCTATCACTATGATTCCCATTATGAACAAAAATAGCAACAGGACTGACTTTTAAAGGTACTATAACTTCCACTTTGCGTTTTGGGCACACAATACCATATAAAGAACATGCATCGCAGAAATGTACATTCAAAACATACATAATTTTCTTAACCAATGTCACCCCAATAAATTTAAATTTAAAAAATAAAAAATAATGATACTGTAATCTAAATGTTTTATATGCATTATCTCACTTCCTCCTAATAATTCTATGCACAAGCCTTACTATGAAGTCCATTTTACAAATGAGAAACTGATATATAAAAAGATTAAGAGGCTTACTGAAGGTCTCTTAGAACACAATAACAATCCAAACAGAGCTGCTAACCATGCTGATGGTGTTTACGTGTATTTGAGTCATTTTACAATTCTTTCACCATAGTAAGTTTTTTCATTAAATACCGTTTCTTTTCATTGCCTCTTGCCATACTGTGTTATTATAGTTTCTTGACAAAGAGGACGGGGGATGTCTTTTTCAAATAACCCCCTGATCACTCACAAACTAGAAGATGGATATTAACCTTGATTTCTCACAACAAAGACTATGCCAGCATGAGAACTGGGCAATCAACAGTGTCCAACTTTTCATTGTTTCTCTGTATTCTGCATCCATATGTATATGCATTTTTCTTGATCTAAGTATATTGACAAGTAGAAATTTTAAAGAAAAAAATTGTCATAAATATTAGAAATAAAACAGTTGTTGGCTCTGGTGTCTGTTACCCAAAGTATGCTTTCAATATTAGGTCACAGGTTGAACCTATTTATACACACAGTGATGAGGATAATAATTAAATTGTCCTATTAATTAAAATGAATTGATATGTAATTTGATATAACCTATCTGCTTATATTATAGTCTATTTTGGACATGCTGTTTAAAGCTTATCTTTTATATACTGTCCATAAGTTTTTATCATGATATTCTTAATTTATTTAAAATTTATCAGAATTAATGCATTTGGGGTTACTTTATCACTAGAATTATGTAACAGAGAAGTAAAGTAACACAATCAGGTTTAAAATTAAAAGAACTTTCAGAAATCAGGTACTATTGAAGAAAGCAGAATAATTCTGAAATTAAAAGAAAAAATACAAACTATAAGACAAAAGCAAACACAAATAATAACATTAATACAAATCTGCTGTATTGTATCAATGTCACAATTAACTCCAAATGTCTTTCTTTTAAACTATATACCAGTTCTGAGTATGTATTCGATATAGTATTTTCTTTTCTTGCAAACAGATTTGTGTACACTCTTTGCTGGGCAAATAAAAATGTTTCTTATTTATAAACAAAAGCTGTGTGACATTTGGAGCTTGCCTAAACCCACTGAAAGCAAATAATTTTAGAGGGAGCAACTCACTTTCAACTGCAGTTAGTAAATGGTAGAACTCTGTATGGCCTGGGGGTGCAGAAGATAAGCACTTCTGGGAAGATCTGAAGAGAAGTCTTTGTTTAACTTACAAACAGGACTTCTGGGCTAAACAGTCTTTAAAGGAAATCAGTTGAAAGCCCATTATAAGTTTCAATAAGATTTGTTTGATAAACATTTACCAAGACAATGTGATACTTTATAATTGGAAGAAGGTAGGGCATTATAGTCAAAGAAGACCATTTGCAAAGACAAGGACATATGTGCTCTGGAAAGTGCAACTGCTGTAGATAGAGTGTGTTTGCTGTGCAGGGTTCAAACTAAGGGGCCATAGCTTATCCGACTACAAAAGTAGCTTTATTAACCTTTTTGACATCTTCATTTTACTGTGCATGATATGAAGGGAAAGACCCTGTCTTATTCATAGCTGCAAACCTAGAATAACCTGATGCATGATAGGAGCCCAGTTAACATGTACAGAAAGGAAAGCATTAAGGAAGCTCCAATGTCTTGCTAAAAAGCATAGGCTTTCTTCTGCAAACAATTTATAGCACTTTTTTTTTTTGGACAAGTGAATATATTGATTCAAGTCTGGAGAAGGCCTTACAGATGGGAGAGAGCATGGCGAGTTTGAAAATAGTTGCAATGTTGCGACGTTTTTTTTAACACATTGTTGCAAGGCAATAAGAATGGGATGCACATTTTTAAAAATATGCAAACATTACAAAGGTATATTTTGTGACTCTGTGTGGCTTTTAAGAAAATGAGGGAAGCCACAAAAATGACAATGACTTCCCAGTGCTGCCCATCAGAAAATCTTTTTCCTAAGCTTTACTTTCTTTTTTCAATACCCACTCTCTGGAGGTTCCCAAACAAGTCAGTCTCAGCATTACAAAACAAAGTTATTTCAGACTCTTTTCATGTTCCTGCCCACATAAATAGTCAACTTGTTTTGCTTCCTCTTCTTGCTTTGTAAACCAAGACCACTGCCTCTATAGTCTTCCCAGCTGGGTCTCCCACTTGATCTCATGTAAAAAAGCCTAGCAGACAGAACACAAAAGCCTTTTTTCATTAAATAGGGAAAAGATAGCTTATAAAAAGTTCAGTTTTTGAATGACAGCCGTAGTTTTAAGAAATGTAAGAAAGTTTTTGAGTGCACGTTGTAAAAAAATAATATAAAGGGACCCACTGCAATCTGGAGTAGAGCGGCCATCCCTGAGGAGCTGCCTTGACTTCTTCTGCCTCAAACATCTGGCATGTTAAAACTGGGTAAAAGAACCTGTGGACTGAGCTTAAAGCGGCATTGCATTCCAAACATGGTTTTCAAAGCCAACAAACAGGAAGGCCGACATCCTATGTATGGGTTGAAAATTAAAGACGTTCTTTAGAATTAGCATCACCCTGTTAGCTTATCAGCACCTAGAGAAATACCTTCCTTGGCTCATTAATAACCACAGATATTCCTTCTAGTCTTGTAATTATTCCCTTCCTTTTCTCATCGACACTTCTTGCCTTCGTTTCCTAATCCAGAACACTGTTTGGGTTTCTGCCGGAACTGGTGCTTCCAAGTAGCTGTCCTTTTGGGTCTTTAGTAAATGTGTGTTGCTGCACACTTTGACCTTTTCTTTTTAACTTGAATATCTATGCGGTAAGGATAGAAGAGGGAGGAAGGATACAATAATGTTTATGTAAAACTCATTTAAACCTGTAGAGAATTTTTATAAATAATTGAGCTAAAAATGATTATATATGTTGGCTAGCAAGATTTCAAATGCTCCAGAGAATAATTGTTTTGCAGTTCCCTTTATGCATTTGATAATAAGGAGGAAACAAGGGAAAATCACATGAAGGAGGGACAACAAGGCCAAGTTTGGATTGCAAATTAGTTACGATTATGTGTTCTCACACTTTAGAAGGAGAGGTCTGAAAGGGTGCTCATGATTAGAAGGAGAGGTGTACAGGGGGCATTTCAAAGGCATATTAACCAAGATGTACAGAAACAATGGACAGGGCTTGCTTAAGGCAGAGATAAGCCTTTTAGTAAAGTGATATGCCTGGGACATGATTACCCACCATGACCTGCCCCGTTAGGAATTTATAATCAGATCGCTCTGTGAGGGAAACTTCCATGGAACTTTTTTTTTTTTTTTTTTTTTTTTTTTGGTCTACAAGACCAAAAGTTTGCAGGTTCGATTCTCAAACAAGGCGCATGCCTAGGTTAAGGGTTTGATCCCTGATTTAGCATGTGTGGGATGCAACCCTACCAATCTATGTTTCTTATATTGATATTTCTCCTTTATCTCCTTCTCCCTTTCTCTCTCTCTAAAAGCAATGAAAAAAATGTCCTTGGGTGAGGAGAATAACAATTTTTAAAAAGTGCGAGGGGGGACCCCCCAAAACTGGAATTTATTAATAAAAAATTGTGTATTTATTATTACATGTTTAAACTCTAATCACCTTCAAAGTACTCTCCATTTGATGTAATACACCTATCATGACATTTTTTTCCACTGCTCAAAACAGTTTTTGAACTCGTTGATTTTTATGCCTTTAATGTTTCTGCCATTTTTTCTTTCACTTCTTCCATGTCAGCAAAGTGTTTCTCTTTGAGGACTTTTTCCATTGGGGAAACAAAATAAAGTCTCTTGGAACGAGATTTACTGAATAGGGAGGGTCGGGCAAGGGGGTCAAGCCATTTGTGGTCAAAAACTGCTGAACATTCAGTCCAGTGTAGGCAGATGTGCTTGTAAATCACCCATGACAAAATGGGCAAATGCACTGAAAGAGTCTTCAAAAAAAAATTCACTGAAGCCAAAGGGTTCCTAGAATACTCACCATGCAAGGGACGTGTGTGCTACAAGGGGCCTGCTCTCCACAAAATAATTCTAGTGTTGTGGGGGTCCCCCCATGCAATAAAGTGGACAAAGGCAATTTATTAGACTCATAGGAAACAATAAGGGTCATGGGCAGACAAGAAATCTGCCATTCTTTGTTCCTTCTAGTTATTTGCCTTAAAAGAAGAAAAGACGGAGTGCCAGGGTCTGGCAGAGGGCACCTGAAGGCCACCTGTGAAAGTTGTAAAGAGCAGCTCATAACACAGACATGAAGACGCTGTAAAGGAAGGGGTCTTCAGAAAGATCTTTAAAAATTCCAAATTGGTATTCTTCCAAGACCTTAAGGGCCAAACCATTTGGGACCACCTATTGTAATGTTTGTTGATAAGTCTGTAGTATATTTAAATCCCAAAATAAATATCATAAGGAAGAGGCAAGGAAAAAGGAGAAGGAGAATAAATAAGGGGAGATAATTGCAAAACTGGGACTGTAACAGATACTCAGTCACCATCATCTTTGTCATCATCACTGGCTTTTCTGATACTAACCAAAAACTGGGAGAAAATAAAATTTGAAGAAAATTCTATTCATAATAACACCAAAAATATGAAACACCTGGGAATAAACCAAATACAAAATGTGCAAAAGCATGGGAAGAACACTAGAAAGACATGCTGAGGAACAAAAAATGGCACAACAAATAGAGAGTCATATATATTAGCCTAAATTTAAAGATTAAGTGTGGTAAAGAATGTTGACTCTCTTCACGTGAAACAATAAACTTAATCCAATTCACCTCTAACTAAATAGTGAATTTCTCTGACTATGAAAAACAATTCTACAGTTTCTTTGACATATATAAGAAAAAAATAAATAAATAAAATATGTGGGACAACTTGTATTTTTTAAAATTAACTTATTTAAAAACAAGCTTAATTAAAGGCATAGGATTTTAGCCTATGAATAAAAATGGAATAAAAAGTTCTCATGCCTGTGTATAAATATATACACACACACACACACATACTCTGTGGGTCAACATAGACATAGTGGATTTAGAATAAAATTCAAGTGACTTTCCAATAAGTATATTGGAAATTTTTGAATAAACAGTATTGGGATGATACAGTCACTTGCAAAAAAAAAGCAAACAAAAATTTAGATCCTTATCTCGTTGTATCAGTTTGCTAGGGTTTTCATAGCAAAGTAGCACAGAATGGGCGGCTTAACATAAAACTTCCCACTCTTCTGGAGGCTGGAAGTAAGATCAGGGTTTGGACAGTGCGGATTTCTTCTGAGGTCTCTTTCCTTGGCTGGTAGGTGACCACATGTCTCACGTAGTTGTCCTTCTGTGTGTATGTGTGTCCTAATCTCTTCTTAAGAACATGAGGTATATTGGAATAGGGTCCACCTGTGTGACCTCTTTTTACGCTAACTGCCTCTTCCTAAAGGCCCTCACTCCAAATGCAGTCACATACTGTGGCACTGCAGGTCAGGGTTTCAACAATGAATTTTGGTGGTGCTGGGGGGATATAATTTAGCCCATAACACTTACAAAAATGCATTTTAAAAGAATTAAGATTTTTTAAAAAACAAACTAAAACATGACATTTTTTACCTCAATGCATAGACTTCACAGATTCTATGAACTCCCCAAAGTGACAGGCAAAATTTTCTACATATGGGCACTTGTGCATATTTCTGAGCGAGAGGCTTTATCTTTCACAAGCTTTATGAAAGGATCTGTAATTAAAATTATTTTAAAATTTAGAACACTAAGGTAGGGAAACATATAAATGATATTTATACAATATTGAAGCAGGTAAAAACTCCCTAAAGCTTAACAACAAAAGCAAAAGCACACACCCTAAAGGAAAATATGGACGGATTTAACTACATAAATATTAACTATTTTTTGAGAAAGAAATTGTTAACAAAGTTAAAAGTAAAAGCCTGGGGAAATAATTATAGCCTGGATAGGAAGGTAGCATAAAATGGAGTTAAACACATGGGTTTGAAATTTTATATATACAAAATCTTTAATACTAGCCTATCTATTACCAGCTATATGACTGTCTATAGAATGTGTAAATTTCTCTCATTCTTTCTTCAGCTTTAAAACAGGGATTATAGTAGCCATGGCTGGATAGCTCAGTTGGTTAGAGCAACGTCCCAATACACTAGGTTGTGTGTTTGATCCTGAGCCAGGACACACACAAGAATCACCGAATGAATGCATAACTAAGAGGAGTAACAAATCAATGTTTCTCTCTCTCTTTCCCTTTCCCTCTAAAATCAATAAACTTTTTAAAAAAATAAAAATAAAACTGCCAAAAATCCAAAGAAATAAAATGGGGACTATAACATTATTAAACAGGGTTATCAGGAAAATTTATAGGATTATGTATTTAAAAGTATAATGAGTGGCACATAATATGAATTAATAAATGTTGATTAGGAAGGCAAAGATTAAATATTAGTATTAATTTATATAATTTATAGGGTTCTTCTCAAAAATTAATATTAAAAAACAAGTACCTGAAGGAAAAGTTGACATCAGACATAAACAGATAATCTAGTAAACTAAAGCAAATGGTAAAATCATCAGAAATAATATTCAGTCTCACATGCAGTATAACAGACCTGTACAAGTGTCTTAGCAATAGTCCTAAATTGAACCTAGTTTATATATTATTCATAGATAATGTCTAGTATGTGATAAGTATTCAATGAATAAATCTGAAATAAATTGTTCTCACTTTCATAATAATAGGTAATAAATTTAAGTCATATTAATGTTTCAGAAGTTAAGAAAAATAGAGTAAACCATAAGAATAAATAAGATGAAAAGAAAAGTAATTTTAAAGGAAACAAATACATAAAGCAAATGACAGGACAGGATTTAAAAGGAACTCTTAAAAAGAAAAAGCACAAATCAAGGTAGTAGAATGACATAACAACTCCTAGTTACCATAACCTAAATGTTGATAACAGAAACACAAGATGGTCTGGGAAAAGGAAGAATTAGTTAGCACCAATCACCCACTTAATTAGAATGAGGTAGTTTCATACTTTAAAGTCTTGTTTTGGTAAGTCCCACTCTTAGATGGAGAATCTCACCTTCTTCCCCGTCCCTCATTCACCTTTCTCCATGATTTATTCTCTTTTCAGCGCATATTGTCATCATAGGTGCAATAGTTCTATCATTAAAATGGGGTCACCGGTGTCACTTGCAGTGGTACAGACAGCCTCTCCCCAGGCTCTCCTTCCATTATGACAAGCTCCTCCTTCATTTGTTCAAAAACTGTCCTTTCTTAGTTTATTGTGAGAAGGAAATTAGATACCATTTGTGGATCCATTTTAAAAGTACAAAGCAACTGAATATCTTAACTTTATAAATATCTGTTACGAAGGAGTGATTCAGAAGACATCTGACCACTGAGGTTTGAAAGCCTATTTAATGACTTAGACTCCTATGACTTTTGCTGATGTTTAACCTCATGATTTGTTCCCCAACACTATTCATCATCACTCCCCTTGCATGTATCCAGAGAACTTTGATACCAGCATTCCATAAAGAAAGTAGCAAGTTCAAGGACCTGTGATGGGTTCCAGCTGGTGAAAAGGAAAAATGAGACCACAAAACTGCTCATACTCCTATCCTGAAGATTGAGTACATGAGATCTGTCCAGAAAAAGTCCAACCATTGTTAATATAATGAGAATGGTTTGCATGACATCGATGTAACCTGGCAGCCAAGGAGAGTGGACTGGAATGAGCATGTGTAAACAATGACAACTTCACTGTACTAGTCAGTGGGGGTAGACACCACTGAGTGAGCATGTGTGCTATGTGGCCATCGCATTCAAAGTGACTCAGCAAGTAGAAAAATGAATCTGCATCAAATTTTGCATTAAGTTTCAGCTTTCCCCTGCATAAACTATTCAGATGATTCAGAAGGCTGCGGCTATGAGCAACTGGTGATTGGCAGCTTCATCACAACAATGTGCCCACTCATGCATCATGACCAGTCCAGAGATTTTTGGGAAATCATCAAATCAACCAGGTGAACAGCTTCCCCTACAGCCCAGATTTGGTGTCCTGTGACTCCTGGTTTTTCCCAAAACTGAAATCACCTTTGAAAGGGAAGAGATTTCAGTCTGTCGATGAGCTTCAGGAAAACATGACAGGGCAGCTGATGGCCATTGGGAGAATTGTGTGAGGTCCCCAAAGTAGGAACCTGAAGACCTATTTCTAAGGGGACTGAAGTATCATTGCCCTATGTACAAAGGTTTTGTATCTTGTATATTCTTCAATAAATGTCTCTATTTTTCATATTACATGCCTGGATACCTTCTGGACAGAACTCATAAATTGATCAAGCATCTCCTATGTTTGTGTCCAATCAATTTGAAGAAAAAAACTATCTTTAAATAGGAATAGGGAATGAAAGAAAAGAAAAGGGGAGCAAAATATACACCCATATCACAATAGCAAGAAAGTTATAATCCAAGTATCTGACGCAGGGGCACAGTAATTGAGAATGGTCAGGAATAGGCAATCAGAGGAAGAAGGCATTTTTACTTACATTGCCTAAGCCAGCCTCCTAACTCCCAGACTAGCGTCCGCACCCCTATGTCATGCCACTTCCCATTAGTTTCTGCGTTTGTCAGTCTGAGTGTTTTACAAAGTGGTTCATCTCATCCAGTATATTATAAAACAATTTTTTGTCATAAGGTTGGATCATATAAGCAGACAGGGTAATGGGAATCTTCAAGTAACAGTGAGTGAACTCATTCTAAATTATTCATAGGAAATATGCAACTAGACTGAAAAAATGTGTGATGTGTGATGAACCCACATCAGTACACACCTGTCCTATTTTTATTTCCCACTTTGGCTTGACACTTTACATACACAAAGTGTCTCTGAGATTACTGTGGTTTGGTTGATTGCCAATTGCTGATATTACATCACTGAAATGAAAACTACATCAGCTATGCCTTTGATGTCTCCTGCATAAAGTGCAGGTGGCAGGATACGTCCTTTAGTATATGTAGCCTACACTTAGCTGAGACAAGGTACAAATTCTGTCTACATTCTGAGTTGCATTAGTTGAAGTGTTAATTTTCATGAGCTGAGATTTTTCTTAAACCCACCAAATTAATTATCTCAAACACTAAAGTGCGGTTGATAATCTTAATATAAAACTCTCCTCATTATTTCTCCAAGTTTAATTTTGGCCTATTTACAGCCCATTTAGATAAAGCAAATTAAAGAGACCATTCTTTTGTGTGTGTGTTTGCTAGACTGTACACTAGCATGTAAATGAGGAATATCTCAGTGAGGTGGGCAATTAGGAATAGTGAATATGTATTTGTGTCTATGCATAGATAATTGCATTTATACCTTGTTGCCACTTTGCAAAAATATACCTACATTTTTTCTTAGGTGGGTCCAAGAAGACATTTTGCTTTTAATTTCTCTCTGAAGTAACAAATTATCCAGCTCCAGAATGTTGCTTACCATTACTGGTTGTGGCCTTAGGGACAGTTACTTTATTACCTTTCTGAACTGTACTTCAAAGGAATTAATTAATTGATGCTCTTAGCAGCCTCATCCTGACAAAAACATATGATACTCAAATGTTAAACATGGAACCTCAGATGAAACTGTCAGGAAAAAGCTGAATGTGGTTATTAATATGGCTTTTGATAAATATCTGCTCAACCTCACACTGTGCCTCGTCTGTTTTCATCTTGAAAAGTAGTTAATCTGATTGATGAAGATCCTGGTTCAGATTCTCTCCCATGCTGAGTTTAATAATGGCACTTTTTTTTTTTCAAAAAAAAATCTTATTTTCAAGTGGAAATGTTTGTGCCTTCTGGTTTGACTGTTTTCAGGGGCACGAGTTTTAAGTGGGGTCCCTGGCATATCCAAAGATGATAGGAGTCCCTTACTGTCACACGTCACATAAACACAAGAGTTGGTTTTCCAGGCCCTAGCTCTTCACAAAGTGAGGTTTAATGGGGATGCTGTCAAATACTAATGCTAACCCTCCAGGCACAGAAGAGCAAGCCCATCAGGACAAATCAGGCAGCCAGCACAGATAGCCTATGAGCCTTGGCTCATTATCATTATCCGCCATCTCCCATGAGCCATGACATCTTTTCATCATAATTCAAATCATTCCCCTTCTAGTTTAAGCACAGTCACAACAATGGCTGACACCACAGAAAACAAGCTGTGCTTTGTGGCATTCATGCCCTAGCTTGTAGAGCCACTTAAGGCCCCTCTACCCACCTTAATGGCCAAGTGTTAGCATACATCACTCCCTATTTTAGTGAAAAAGAAGTTCAACACAGACCTGGCTGCTGTGGCTCAGTGGACTGTGCCAACCTACAAACCAAATGGTCGCCACTTCCATACCCAGTCAGGGCACATGTCTGGGTTGCAGGCCAAATCCCCAGTAGGGGGTGCTCAAGAGGCAATGACACATCCTTCTCTTTCTCCCTCCCTTCCCCTCTCTCTAAAAATAAATAAAAGTTAAAAAAAATTCAATGCAAGAAGATAGTTAAAAAAGTAATGTGTTGGATGAAGTCAAAGATTAGTTTTGAAATTATCTTATTTCATAGTAATTGATCTATATGGCAATTCAAGAAATAAGTAGAAAACTTTTTTTCGTGGTCGTCTATATTTGGATAACATGAATGTGATCACATTATAAAGTGGTGCTTGGGAGAGACAACTAGGTGCTATAATTCCCATTCTTTCAGTAAAAGGCTTACAACCATGTCCCTACATTCATTTTATTACCAAAAAAATCAAGCAGAGCAACTGATGTTTGTGATTTTATTTGTAGGTGCACATTTCAACATTCTTCTGCACCTAGTTATGTAACTTGGACCTTCAAACTCTGGAAGTTCTGAATTCTTATTTGTTCAAGGGTTCCTTTTCTGTGTCAGTTACTAATGGGTTATTGGACAAGAGGTTTAGTTCACTGTCTTCAATTATTTTTGAAATGCCCTTTTAAATGCTGTGTATATGTAGGATTTCATAAACTTCATATATACGAGTATGTACACACATACTTGCATGAAGTCTCCAAAACAACATTCATCCTAAAGAAATCAGTAATATTTTATATTAACCAATACTGGATAATGTAAACATACTCTGAATTGAAACTGGTCTCTTTATTCAGTGTGTTACTCATAAGGATTTTTAACTTATTTCATATCTCACAAAGTTAATTCTGTAAATTCAGCTCATTTTATACAATGAATAACCTAAAAAATAGTCAATTTCCTCTTTATAAAATTATTTTTACCCTAGAAAAATACTCTGGGTCATCTATGGGAAAAAGGCTTCATTTATACACCTGTCTCTATGGTAATATAACTTCAAGTTGAAATATCTAATAATAATTATCCAGATATGGCTGCCATTTGGGAAAAAAACAAAGCCATTATTAAAAATTAAAACAGTTGCTTGAGTTTAATAATCACAAATAGGATACCACATAGATTTAGAGAAGCATTACGATTGGCAGGAAGATTTCAGGACCAAAAGACTTGTTCTGATTATTATATAACACTGGGAAAGTAAATTTACCTACTCGGTGCCCCTGAAAAGATGGTAGATGTTTTCTTAAGTTTCCAAGTTTCAGCATTCTATGATTATAAAAATACTTTTAAAAAGTTATCTCTTGTACCTTTTTATTTGGTGATGAAATTTTAGATACAAATAAAGAATAGCATTACCAGAGAGAGGTCCCTGGTCTATGTCTTAAAGAAGATGTCATATCTGGACAAGGCTGAAGAGGCGACTGCAGAAGCACGTTTCAGGCCAACGGAAAATGCATGCGGAGCCCCAGAGGAACAGGGTGGGTGGTGCATAAAGAAGTTCGAGTGTGGGGTTCCCTGCTGCAAGGTTGGGTAGGTAGATTTCAAAGATGCCCCTCGCTTATCCCCACTTCACAGTACCCCAGCTTTTTTGTAACTCCCTTCTCTTGAGTATGGACAGGGCTTAAACTATGCCCAGGTTCCTAGCCCACAGAATTGATGAGATAATAAACACGCATTGTACTAAGACTGTAAATTGTTGCACAGCAATTGAGAACTGATATAAATGTAAAATTCATTAAAAGAAGGAGTCTGCTATACTTAGAACTTAGGTGCTTCACAAGGAGAATATGAAGAATATATTTTTTTAATGAGTATATGGAAGGAAGGAAGGAAGGAAGGAAGGAAGGAAGGAAGGAAGGAAGGAAGGAAGGAAGGAAGGAAAGAAGGACTACAAAACACATTTATATTAACATTAGATATTTTTTACTCATCATCTTTCAAACTAGTTATTCTCGATGCTAGGACATATGGCATATAGACATATAAAATGACTGCTTAAGAGATCCACAGGGAAAATGGCGTCCTGGGGCCATCCCAAATTCAGTCAAGAGGAGAATGAGGGAAGCTGTCCATATTAACTTAAAAGAAGCTGGTAAAATTGTTCTCAGTTGGAAAAGAGGTTCTGTCACTGGGTTGTGCACCACATCATTAGTTAATCTTTAAACTTTTACTAACTTTCTTTTATTCTCTCCAACACATATCTTGACAAAAGCAGGATGATCTTGTTAAGAGCAGGTGGGACTTCCGAGGTTCTAGCTAAACCTGCCCACAGGACTCAAGGAACCCAAGGACCACCACTGAGAAACAGGTTTGCACTGCACAAATCAAAGATAGCTCCTGAAACCCTTTCTCAAGTGACCTTTTGATGAACTTTTCTTCATTAGCATACTAAAAATTAAGTGCTGGGATGAGGATTTAACATTAAAATGAGACATGTGATGGCTAGATCTGTAAAATGGGAATGGTGAATAGTGTAAAGCCCTAGGGAAATTTTAAGCCTTACCTTTCAATAATTTGGCAATGCACAAAGCCTATATAAATGTTTCTCTCTATAGCAGAGCATGTAAACACAGAAATAGTGTATCTGTCCCAAAAGAATATGCTTTTTGAGGTATTGTTTCATTTTAGCATTTGACCATTCCCTTAATTGAAATGCTTAAATGTTACTTTATACTTTAATTCCAAGTTAGTGGAAGAGGTGGGGAGGTGTGGGTGAGGTAGCACATTAGTGACTATAAGAAAAATGAAAAATCAAATTAAAGAGCCTTGATAGTGTCTCTTTAAAATTAAAGTCAGTAAATTTAGTTGCATTATGAAGATTGTAAGTTTTACCCAAAAATAATCATTTGAAATGCTTTGTTTTAACATTATTTCATAGATAAACATGCAAGATTCCATTGTCTCACCAGCTTATCTTAAATCTTGAAAATATAAAGTATACATCAGTGGCATCAAATTACAAAAAAGGATACCTTCTTCTAAAAGCCCAGTCTGTTAAACCAAATGCTATTAATGCAAGAATGGGGAGTTTAAAAATGATTTAAAAACAAACAAACAAACAAAGAAAACCAGGATACTTCACTCCTAGCAATCAGCGGAGGTGGTGATTCATCCTGGTTTGCATTCAATCTTCACAATAAAAGCACAGCTGAAGATATACGGAGAAATGCAAATAGACAGGATTTGTGTCAAACGATTTATAGTATATTTTCCTAATTCCTAACTAAATAAATTGGTAAGGCAAAATAAGAGTCTAAGAGGTATTACTCTAAGGGAGATATAATAAAATATCATATTTCACTTGAACTAAAAACTTTTCTTAAAATAGGAGTATAAAGTTCAGTATAAATATCCCTGACTAGTTCAAGTGTATATAGTATATAAATAGTATAAAAACATACAGTATAACTTGTATTGATTGTTTTTATATAACTCAGTCTAATGCATTATATGGGGTGTAGCAAAAGTAGGTTTACAGTTGAGTATGCAAAAGAATTTATTCTTATATTTTTATTTATTGTGGTATTATTTTCCAAGCAAACAACTGTAAACCTACTTTTGCCCCACCCTGTATTATAATTGTGTTTCACATGTCTCTTCCCTCAATTAAATTTGCTTAATCTGCTTTCAACAATAATTACTGAGAGGCTACTCTATGATAGGCAGTTTAATGTAATGGTTAAGAGCACTGGCTCGGTAATGAAAGTGCTACACTTAGATCCTGAATCCGCTACTTACTAACTGTGTAGTGACTTGGGCAAGTTGATTCACCTTGCTGAATCATAATATCCTCTTCTTTAAAAATGGAATAATAAATAATAGCATACTACTCATAGATTGGAAGCAATGATATGAGGGAATATATAATTTATAGTACATTTATATATTAGAAGAGATATGTATATACATATATACATCAGGATATGCCATATATATCATATAATATGTTATTACGATTATAGTTTTAGTTAAGAAAATGCCTTGTATATCTGGAGAGTCTATAAAATTATAGTTACTGTCTTCCGTGAGCTTTCATTTTAAACTGACAGATAAGTAAAAAGCAATTTTAATACATATAATGGTAACTTACACTAAATACTGTGGACATATGTAAATGGACACATCTCACACAATTTGATGAGTTAAAGAAAGCTAACCCTCATTTCTTTCCTGTTAACAGACAATTGGACTAGGTGATGTTCAAGGTCCCTTTCAACTCTGTTAGAGAGCCCAAACCAAAGACAAAAGTCTAGTACAGCCAAGGTTGTTGAAGTTTAGGTCTTTCCATTATGAATAACAAATACCACCAAACTATACACTTGTGAAAACCATGCAAAATGGAAAAATTTTCCTTGTATTTTTGGGGGGTGGTTTTGGGGTTTTTGTTTCTTTTCATGGAATCATTTATATAGCAAAGGTGAGAAATTCTACCTGTGCTCTTTATAAAATCTATCTGATGATGAGTGAATGCTTGGGACTGCTGATCTCCCAATAAGTCATCAACAAGTCCTATCAGAGCATCAGTCTCCTGAGCCCACATAATTACTTTAAACCAAACGTAGTCAGATGGGAACGCACAGTTCGCCATTCTTCCTTCGAAGTTTTCCAAGCGTAGCAGTTCTGTCCTGACCTGTGTCATTTTGCTGCTTAACCCATTCTTACCATTTTTAACTTTCCTTTTCATATCTTTAATTTCTAACCTATGTTTTTCTCTTTAAAATATTAACTTTACAATTGTAATGTTTTAGGCTATATAGATTTATTTTAGTTGCCACTTGTTTTTGGCAGCTCTAGTTGTGAAGCCCAGGCTCTTCAGCTATTTTGTTAGTTTTTATCTTTGATTCTAATTTCTTGTCTTTATGTTCGTATTTTGAGATGTGTATTGAAAACACATTCCTCCAGAAGTGATGTGCTTTTGCACGCCTGGTTTCTGGGAGAACAACAAATTCAGGATCATTTTAAAAAGGATTTGCGATGATAGTTTTTTTGCTTGGTCATTTGTTTTTGTTTTACCAGATAGGCACAAATTTAGAGTGAGATCCAGAATTTGCTTTCGAATACTTAAGGCAGGGTTTGGCTTCTCCTCTGTTTAGCGCCATGTTTAAATAGACACATTTTCTTTGCTTTCAATTTTGGGGATTAAGTTATTCTTTGTTCTCTTTTACATTGCCATTATATCTACCTGGGGTTTCAGCTTTATTCCAGTGCCTCCGATTAGATTTTCTACTTGGACACACTCTAGGATGAGTTACCTGATCCCTATGTATCTAGTGGCTACCAAAATAAGCTGTCATTATTATCCCCAGAGTTAGGAGGGGTCTACACATTCAAAACTGGTTCGAGAACCTGCTGTCGTTTCTGGATTCCGATATTCATGCTGCTTTTGCCTTTTGAGGGTTCCTCATTTTCTTCAGTAAGCAACTGATTGAATTTCTTTCTAAATGTTACATAAAACTAATTCTTAGGGGTTTCTTGTCCATGGTTACCAGCGTTATGGCAGCATGAGTGGCTAGCGGGAGAATACGGGCAGGGCCCTCACCATGCAGTCTAATAAAGAACTTAATACAGGAGGCTAAAAGCACAGGCACCTGCTGACCCAGCCATCCCAAGCCGGGGTCAGTGAGGTTGCCAGGCATCTGAACAAGATAGCTCAGGAGGGGGAAGCCCTCGAAAGTCTTTGTGTGTCATCTACACGAGCTGGGGAAAGGAAAACCTTAAGACTGTGTATTCATCCCAAGACCTGGAAGATTGAAAAAGAGGGGGTCTACAGTACCCAGAGAAAAGACCCCAAAACAACTCTGGTTAACTGCCTGCCTCCCATCATGTACGCGAAATGCACAAATAGAGTCTGAAGCAAGCTAAGGATTTGGGCTAACACACCCCCACACATAACTTACATTTGGGTAGTCTTGTCTCCCGCAGGGTACGCTGGCACCACCTTCACCCATCAATCAATACATAACTCCCTCACCCCCATCCCACCAACCATATAAGTCCTCAGAACAAAGAACTCATTCTCTTGGCCCTGTTGGCTCTTTTTACCACATGAGGGACCCCAGGCCAGCCAGTCTCTGGCCACCTGGGTGTTGGCCACTCGGTTTCTGCCACCCCTGTTCTATCCACCCTTGCTTTTACTTTCCCATTAGAATTTAGCACTAATAAACTTTGCTTACACCATGCTAGTAGGCTCTCTGGCCTGTAATTCTTTACTGTGTCAGCAAGAAGAATCGAGTTTCTGGGAGCTGCTCCCACGACACCATGATTTTTGTTTTCAAGGAAATTCTTAGTCAGGAAACCCAGTACTCCAAACTGCAGAAACAGAAGTTTTCATTCTTTCCATAATCTCTGTCAGGATTTTATACACACATCCACTGAAAACATCTCTTCTGACCTCACCGAAGGTTCTCATATTGATAAAAATCAAAGACTATTAAATACTCATTATTCAATACTCATGAGCATGTGACACTGTTACACTTCATTCTTTTTGAGACACTCTTTTCATTGTGTTCCAGGTATCTAACTTTCCTGGTTCTCCTTCTTCCACACAGACTGTTCTTTCCCAGTCATCTTTTTTCATTCTCCCTCCTTTATTATGTAGAGCATATATCACAAATTAAAATTATAATAGTAATATCTATTATAATAGTAATAGCTCCATGGCAATAGGCTCTTAACCATCTTGCTCACTGTTATATTCCCAGGAGTTAAAGTAATGACCGACACATGAAAAGAGCATACCAGTTTGAACGGCAGCTTAGCTAGTGTTTAAGAACAGTAGGGATGCTAGGGCCAGACTCACTCAGCTGAAATCCTCTCCCTGCTATGTGCTATGACCAGGTTACCAATCTTACCCTACCTGACTGCAAAACGTTGCTCAGTTCTGAAATGGAGCTAATAGTTGAATCCACCTAAAGATTAAATTGAGTCAATAAAGTTATAAGTGCTTAGAGCAGTTTCTAGTATAAAGTTAACGCTTAATAATATTAACATACTATTATAGCAGCAGGTAGCAAACAAATATTTAGTAATCTAAAAGAACACATAAATAATTTAGAAACTAGGTGTTTTAAGGTAGAATAGTTGGTCTTAGATCTATTTTCTTTTCTCCTGTGAGAATATACTCTACAAACAAACAAAAAAAAAGATATATTATTAAAAGAGTTAACCATGGACCTGCTTGCCCTAGAAGCATAAGCTGGGGTTTTAAATAAAATGGAAAACATATTTTTATCATCGATTCTGCATTACATTTGATCAGTTAGATTATGTTTTGATATTTTATGTCAATTGCCAGAAATATGTGGGGTGGATAGTTTCTCCCATAACACCATGATTTCCATCTTATATTTTCATTCAAAAAATGAGAACATAAATATCAATAAACGCTTTATATAAAGAAGTTGAAAAAAATTTAAACTGGACTTGTTCACTTTATTAGTCAACTTCAGGAAAGTTGTGCTGCAATAACAAACAAATTCACATCCTCAGTGGATTTACCTTAAAAAAATGAATTATTTCTCACTCATGTCACATATTTGTATGTGCTGGCAGCAACTCAGCTTCACTTCTTTTCATTTCAGGACCCAGGCAGTCAAAAAAAGAACAAAAGACACCATGGCAGAACCACACAGTGGCCCAAGGCAGGTACTGAGAAGTGGCACAACGCCCCTGTACTCACATTCCATGGGCTAGCCAATCACGTATCAAGTGAGATGTCAATAGAGAAGGAAGAATAGTCATCTTTTAAAGATGGATAACCCAAATCACATATCCAAATGTGACATTAAAAGTGTGGAGGTGTATAATCCCAGCGCAGATAGGGAGAATTATATTTGAAAATCTCCTATCCGGCTTTAAAAGATGATGTGTGTGTGTAGCAAGCATTTATTTTGAATCCTACTTAAAAGCACATTGCCATAGACAATAAAAACAGTATCCTTCATTATGGTTAATTTATCAATTTGGTCAATCTTAATACTAATGGATATTATAAAATGAATTATTTGGCTACAGTGATTACCATTAATTGTGAAACTGGCAAAAGAAATGGACAATTTGTGTATGCCTCACTCTGCATTCCTTGGAAATAAACAGAAGTTGTGCCTCTCTGATCATAAATTTAGACATTTAATAACACTCACATTCTAAAAAATTTGTATATAAACAATATACATTTTACTCTTTGTGCTTAATTAACTGATTTATGAATAAGTATCTATACCAGGAAGTGAGGTACAAGGAAGACTGACTTGGTCTCCTTCATATTTATTTCCAAGCAAGCTATCTGGAGACAAAGATGCAGTAATTTTTGTAATTTCATGGAAATTTTCAGGGAAAAGTACCAATTGCACGGTGACATCTAGGGAAATGTGATGATTTCATGCAGATTTAATTCTCTGTTTCTAAACCATCCACAAACATAGCTCACATGAGTGTAAAACCAGGCAGCTGCTCTCTGTAAAGTTTTCAGTATTATGATTATAAACATGAATAAACAGGTAAAATAGAGAATTTTGGAAGTTATAAGAGTTGATCCTAGAAAATTAAAGGAATGATTATATATTCTCTTAAAGGAAACTCTTCAAAAATATGAATTTAGGTTAAAAATTATTTAAAATCAAATACAATTCCCCATTGTCAAATTCCTAATTTAATTTTGATACAGCATTCCAATCTTCCCATAAGTAACACAAATTGTCATCTGACAACTCAGTTTACACAATCAAGTAAATTTTGATTACACAAATTGTCCATTTTTGCCAGTTTCATAATTAATGATAATCACTATAGCCAAATAATTCATTTTATAATATGCATTAGTATTAAGATTGGCCAAATTGATAAATTAACCATAATGAAGGTTACTATTTTTATTGTCTATGGAAACGTGCTTTTAAGGAAGGTTTGAAATAAATGCTTGCAACACACACACATTTTCTTTGAATCCAAATATATGTTTATTTGATTTTAAAATATGCTGCTAGGATTATACCCTAAGAATCCAGAAACACCAGTTCAAAAGAACCTATGCACCCCAGTGTTCACAGCAGCACAATTTACAATAGCCAAGAACTGGAAGCAACCTAAGTGCCCAATAGTTAATGAGTGGATCAAAAAACTGTGGTACATTTATACAATGAAATGCTATGCAGCAGAAAGAAAGAAAGATCTACTATCCTTCACAACAGCATGGATGGAACTGCAGAGCATTATGCTAAGTGAAATAAGCCAGGCAGTGAAAGGTAGATAGCATATGATCTCACCTATAAGTGGAATCTAATCAACAAAATAAAAACGCAAGCAAAATATAAGCAGCAACATTGAAATAAAAAACAAACTGATGGTAACCAGAGGGGAGGAGAGAGGTGGATAACAGGAAAAGGAGAGGAAGGGTTATCAAGTAACGTGCATAAAGGACCCATCAACAAAGCCAAATGGGGGAAGGATTGAGGGTGGGTCTGGGTAAAGTGGTGGCAGGAAAATGTTGACCAAAAAAAGGGGGGGGGCTAAGAATAGTATAGGAAATTAAGAAGCAAAAGAACTGATATTTACAGCCCATAAACATGAACTGAGAGGTGTGGGGATGATGGGATGGGGTGCAGGGCAGAGGGGATAAAGGGGAGGAAAAAATGAGACAACTGTAATAGCATGATCAATAAAATATACCAAAAAATTAAAAATTAAAAAAAATATTATACCATGATATGACAACTGCTGGATCAGGGGACAAATGGATATTGTTCCGTATGCTCTTCGTCAGTGTATCAGGAAATAAGTAGCTGGCCTTTAATTTCAGTCTTTTTCCCACATAAAAACAACAAACCTTTTAATAATTTTTTTCAAATACATAGAGTTCTTATAAGAGCGAATAAAAACACATGTGTGCATGCACACACACACACACACACACACAAAATAATGCAACAAAAACTCCTTAAGGGTCAATCTACTTCCCACAAAAGATTTTCTTCAAGCTCCCAATTTAATTCACCTCCAAAACTGTTGTCTCTTGATTCTACTTCAGCTCATTAGAAGACCTCCTAAGCTTGTACCTTTGAGGGAGCAGAAGGAAATGAAAGAATTAAGGGAAGAATATGAATATATGAGAGAAGATGGTTACTGGTGTTACCACCAGTCTGGTCTCCCAACCAGACTGTAGGAACGCAACCTTCCTTACTCATCTTCCTGTATTGCACATAATGCACACTTATTGACATGTCAATAGGTCTTCAATAAATATTAAATTATGAAACAAGAAATTGTGTCTATGAACATAATGAAATGAGACTGGTATCCTGCTGACAGTGAAACAGACAAAAAGCAATACCAAAAACAAGTACTAAACATGATTTAAGTAGGGTAACAGTTTTAAAGAAAACTATAACTGAAAAAGTTCAGATGACTACTTTAAAATCTCTAAAGTTGTGAAAAGTGTCTTTTTTAATAGATACATAACACTCACTATAAAAACAAACTGCATAATTAATAATGTTTGTGGCTTGACTATGGTTATTTGAACAAAATTTTGTATTCCTATCATAACATCCATACAAACTCATGAATTGTGTAAGATAATCACAACTCAACTATTCTCAGACTTCTATGATAAAATAGGAACATACTAATAAAAATTTCTAGTGATAAAGACTGCTTCAAAATTTTTTTATTAGTGGTAACATGAAGTCATCTATACCAATTATTCTCCATGTATTTCCCTCCTAACATTCTTTTAAATTGACAAGGTACATTATTTTCTCTGCCATCCTAATTAGTACTTAAAAAATACCTTATTAACCATCTATTTTTGATTATTGAGGACAACGTTTCCAGAACATAGCAAGCAAAAGGTAAAGTGGCACAGATAGAATTTGGGAAGGTGGGCAAGGCAGTCAGGGCCAGGTCACAAACAGCCTTTAGGCTGGGGTGTGGAGGCTGGATTGTGTTCCAGGAGCAACGGGAAGCTTCTAACATTTTTTATAGGCAGTATTGGGTCTTTATCTATTTGCTTTATAAAAATTTTTCAGTTACAATTTACATTTGTTATTCTGTGTTAGTTTCAAATGTACAGCATAGTGGTTAGCAAATAATGTACTTTACAGAGTTGTTCCACGGTATTTCAAGTATTTACCTGACTCCATACACAGTAATTATGATATGGTAGCTATGTTCCTTATGCTGTAGTTCACATCTCCGTGATTATTCTGTAACTACCAATTTGTGCTTCTTAATTCCTTTACCTTTTTCACTCTGGCCCCCAGCCCCCCTCCCCTCTGTCAGCTGTCAGTCTGTTCTCTGTATCCATCAGCCTGTTTCTATTTTGCTTGTTTTGTTTTTTAGATTCCATATATAAGTGCAATCGTATGGTATTGTCTATCTTTGACCACCTTACACCATATACAAGAATAAACTCAAATGGATTAAACACTTAAATGCAAGACTGAAAACCGTAAAACCCCTAAAAGAAACCAGGCAGTAAAACCTCACACATTTTCCTTAGCAATATTTTTTCTGACATATTTTCTCAGGAAAGGAAAACAAACAAAAAATAAACAAACTAGTGAACAAATGGGACTACATCAAACTAAAACGTTTTTGCACCAAAAGGGGAACCATGAACAAAAGGAAAAGATAACCAGATGAATGGAAGAAGACACTCACCAAGGATACATCTGATAAGGGGTTAATATACAAAATTGATAAAGAACTCAGATGACTCAATACCAAAAAACAAATAACCCCATTAAAAACTAGGTAAAAGACCTGAATAGACACTTCTCCAAAGAAGACATACAGACGGCCAATAGACATATGAAAAGATGCTCAATGTCACTAATAATCAGAGAAATGTGAATCAAAGCCACAATGAGATACTACCTCACACCTTTCAGAATAGCTACCATCTCTTAATAAACAAACAACAAGTACTGGCAAAGATGTAAAGAAAAGGGAACTCTAGTGCACTGTTGGTGGGAGTGCAGATTGGTATAACTGCTATGGAAAACTGGAGTTTCCTCAAAAAAAAAATTGAATTGCCTTATGACCCATTGGTTCTACTTTTGGGAATATATATGAAGAAACTCTAAACATTAATTCAGAAAAATACATGCATCCCACGTTCATTGCAGCATTATTTACAATAGCCAAGATATGGAAGCAACCCCCGTATCCATCAATAGATGAGTGGATAAAAAAGATACAGTATACATACACAATGAAATACTATTTGGCTATGAAAAAAGAATTAAATCTTACCATTGCAACAGCATGGATGGACCTGTAGGGTATTATGCTAAGTGATTTACATTTTTAGAATGTTCCTCTATTATATGTGAAGACTGGTTTGGAGGTGGGATAAGTAGAAGCAGGAAAACCAATAAGGGGGAGATTAGTGCGCAGAAGGCCTTGAATATCAGGTTTAGGGGCCTGGAGTGAGAGGATAACAAGATTTGCTAGCAGTCAATGAGTAGGACCTATTCTATATTTTTAATGAGAACGCCAAGAAAATACATGTTGGAAAGCTACTGTAACAGGTAAATGTGTGTATGTGTATGTGGAAACAGTGTGGCCTGAGGTAGAGAAATGGTGGCAGGAATGAAAAATAGAATATGTGTATGAGAGAAGATAGAAAAATTTGTCCATATTGGTAACTTAGAGATGGATGTTAGGATGAGGGGATAAATAAAGCCATTACGAATATTTGAAACCAGCTAACTGAAAGAGATAACAATGTGAGAAACATAAGATGTTAAACAGAATATGGGGGAGCCACTCAGATAAATTTTGAAGATTCTATAATAAAAAAATATAAAAATGTAGAACAAACTGTTAAAGAAGTATCTTTATGAAAATTGTCTAGATCTGAGAGTCATTAAAATACTTAAAATCATAAGAACAGATAAATTCACTCAAAGCAAGTATAAAAATAAAGCATAAAAGCATTGGTGACAGAACCTTGAAGATCACTTAAATACTTAAGTAATGGGTCAAAACTAAAAGCATGCTTTCTAAACAGCCCATGATAACATCTTATGCAATCAAGTAAATAATGCATCATTTGATTCAGTACTGATTAATGTCTCAAGATTCTAAATAGCAAATTGAGGACATTTAGTCCCTTTGATATCTTAATGACATCTGATAATCAATATGCACTTAATCATTACTAAATGCCTCTTTCTTCAGTGGCCTCATCAATAATGGAGATTGGACTTTCAGATTTGGGCTAATGCTTCTAAGGACATTGAATGGCATCTGTTGCTGGAAGCAAATTTTTTTAAACTGCAACAGTATACATACAACTCTGATAAATGGACTGATGCTATCAGTGCAGAAATAGCTATTATGAAATAGCAAGTAATCATCACTAATGAACCCCCCAAAAATGGTATATTCAATGAAAGTATTTCTTATTATCAGCCTAAATTATTGTCATGTCCCTTACTTGTTTTCTGTGCATTGCCTGACATAAACAAATTAGAAAATGGACAGGGATATTTTAATTTCCTAAATTTTAAGTATTTAAAATTTTTAAAAATTTTCCAAAGCTTTGCATTATGATCTTGTAAATGGATGTACACTTCAAAAAATTCTCAAGCAATATGTGGACAAGAAAAGCAACTTAAAGCCAAACAAGTAGAATTAGGTTAAAAATTATTGCAATGCTTCCATGGTAAAATTTGGACTTCTGATTCCAGACCAAGGTCCAAACTGGTAAAACTGACTGCAAGTACAAGAAAACATGGGTCACTTGATCATACTAACTATATATTATTTTAAAGCAATAGTTGATATAATGCAACCCTCATAAAGGCAGCAACCAATTACTGTTTTGTTCACCACTGGGCATTGAATAGATTTTGTAATATATATTAAATCAACATATGAATAAATACACGAATATGTACAATGCAATAATTTAGCCATAACGCTTGTGCAACTCATGCTAAGTAAAATATTCCTATCAAAAAAAGAGGCAACAGAGAGCCCAAGAAACTCTAATTTCAATTGAAACAATTAATTTACATTATTTTATATACATTCATATATACTTTCAAATCTGTGTTTCTAAACCTGAAGTCATGTGTCATGTTTCATGACTTTCTAGGGAAAATGATACTGTCTTATTTGTTTCTAAAATTAATTTTACTCTTAAAATAAAACACAATTTATAACTTTAATATCTTTTTAAATGGATGGGGTATAATATGTTGTTGATAACAGACATACTTGATTAGACTGTCTAGTTAACTGATAATACTGGCAATTGTGATCAGTGAATATGGTTGAAATAGTCAATTATGAAACTGAAAAAGACAAAATGAAGGCTAATATTTCAGAGTTCTATTGCCAAGTGAAATAAATGAATAGTTATCCTGGTGTTTGGATTCTGTTTGAATTGGATTCTGTTTGAAATGTTACATGTGGCATTTTCCAACAAAAGATGCAATTAACGTCATGGCTGGCACTGTCACATTGCATCGGAAACACTTCACTGGGTGTCTGTCAAAATCAAAACAGCTGTCAAAATTTAACTTAAAAAAAAGCTATTTTAAAGAATTTCCTGTATATTGATGTTAAGTCAAACCAGTAATTACACAAATAACAGCCAGAAATTTAGACTACAAAATGAATAATTTTCACCCCAAAAATAGTTTTGCTTTACCCTTTCGTGAGATTTTTTTTTTAATATGTGACTTTGAAAAAGGAACAACTCACAAAGTTGGTAACACTATTATGACATTCACTTGCCATTCTATGGAGCAAAAGGCATTTTTTTCCCCCTCCACCAAAGGCCACCTCGGATGTCTGCCATAAAAAATGGAAGCATTTTATTCCTTATAACTTTTCTATCCTTAGAACAGTACGTTACCCCTTTCAGTACTGAGATTATTGGGTTTCTACATAGCCATTCATTTCAGTGATTGAGAAGAGGAAGCCTAGATTACTCAAAGCAAGCAAGCGACCTTGCAAATAAGACACAACTCAGGGACCAGATTGTATATATTGTATATTTTTGAAACACAAGTTTATATTTCCTTTTTTTCTTCCACTATTCTTCAAATAAAAATTTTTGAACATGAAATCTAAGAGAAAATAAATTTACAGATCTCCTTAAAGTTTTCAAGTGGCATAATGAGTCTGAAAATGTAGTTGTCATTTTGCAGGTCTCTGGCAGTAACACAGTTTATAAACATAAATTGCAAATAGAACTGGACCAGAACTTCTGATATGACCTTTAGAGGGTCATTTTTCCTTTCCAATGCTATATATCTTTGCTTTAGAAATTGTTTTTATTTCCTACTCTTTTGTTAAGGTTTAGAAAAAACAAAATATTATACAGATATTAAGAATTACAGAAGCCCCAAGAAATATTGTGAAAACTGATTGTAAGGTCAAAATAAATATGGAAATCATATTTATTTTATCCCTTTCTTGGAGATTAAAAAAGCTTTCATTTGATGTATTTGTTAAAAATTCATTTCTTTTTTCTCTTCAATTTTTATTGTTGACACTATTATAGATATCTGCTATATTCCCCTCTTTTTTCCCCCTTCCTACTGAGCACCCCCCCATCCCTGTGTCCATGGGCTATGCATATATGTTCTTTGGCTAATCTCTTCCATTTCCCCATCCCCCTGATTCCTTGTTTTATTTGATGAGAGCAGGGCCATGAATTTGACTTGATGGATTTGAAATAAATCATGTTGGTATCTGTGAGAGTAGCCTTTCTTGGAAAATCGGATTGAGAGTAAGTAGCTCAATTCTCTAGGAAAGGAGTTCAGAAGACTTTTGTGTTTGGGGGACTTAAAAGATAATTTACCAACTGTTTGGGTAAGCTCAGATTAGGATACAGTTGAGCGAGTAGGGGAGAAAAGGTGTTTCTGAGAACGTTAGGTGGCAGATGCCCTAACCAGGGCTGATTTAGTCCTCTCAGGTTTGCCTTGTATAAAGTTAAGTAATTTGTATATTAACTGAAAGAGCTGAAGTTTGGGTCTTCGGCTTCAGGTTCCCCTGCATGGAGTCTGTTAACTAAGTGACCATTGAAGAAGGGAGGCCGCCCTCTCGTAAAGACCACTACAGATTCAGCAAGGACCTAAACTTACAAAAAGTCATTATAACAGGGCACAGGCTTTATAGGTCAGGCCAATCTCCAAATGTCATTTGGTTTGGCAGTAAAATAAAATAATATTAATAAACCAATCATATGTCAACTGGCTTAGAAGAATCCAAATGACCCCATCAAAACTGTGTAAATGTTTTTGGTTCTTTTAGAAAATAAAAGATATGCAAGTATAAAGGAGAAAGGTGTTAATGTCCCCATTAATAAAACAAGTGAGAACTTAGGTAACTTACTGGAAAAATAAGAAAATAGTCAACAATTTTGTATCTTGTGTTTCTGTCTCATTATAAAAGCATATGATGGCATACAGAATGTGGGAGGATTTGACCAAAAAAAAAAAAAAAATCAGCCCCCTAGAAAAAGTTCGGGATGGGAACTAAACTCTATCCTTTATTTGAAATTCTCTTTCAATTTGAAAACAAAAGATAGGCTATGCAATTAAATGGGGGTGGGGGGTGCTTTTCAACAAATGGTGATGGAACAATTGAATATCCATAGGCAAAAAAAATAAGTAAATAAATAAACCTCAACTTAAGATTCATATTATACAACTATAACTCAAAAGAGATCACAGGTCCATATGTAAAATGTGAACTACACAATTTTAAGAAAAAACATAAAGAATAATCTTTGGGATTTAGAGTTAGGCAAAGAGTTCTTAGCCCTAACATGAAAAACATGATCCTAAAACAAATATTTGATAAACTGGGTATCAATAACAATGTCAACTTTTTCTTTGCTAAAGACCCTGTTAGGAGAATAAAAACATGCAAGCTACAAACTGGTAGACAATATCTGCAGCTCACATATTCAACAAAGATAAAGATATAGCGTGTATAACTCCCATAACTCAATAATTTAAAAAACCCCAGTTACAGAGGGGGAAAGTTACTGTGTGCATCTGCAAAGGTATAGTCCCTCTGGAACACTATTCGACAATTTCTTTAGAAACTAAACATGCATGCCACATGACCCAGCAATTGTACTCCTGGTCATTTATTCCAGAGGAAAGAAAAGTTATACTCATGTAAACAAATAAAAAATTAGTACACAGGTGAATGATTAAACTGTGGTACATTCATCCCAAAGAATACTACTCAGCAAGAAAAATGTATACACTCTTGGTACATACAACTTGAATGAGTCAGAAAATTATGTATGATGAGTGAATAAAAAAACCTCCAAAGTTTTATATTATATATTACAGACTGAATGTTAGTGCCCATTTGAAATCTATGTGTTGAAGCTCAAGCCCCCAGTTGGATGGTGTTTGTGTAGGGTGCTATAGAGAGGTGATTAGGTTTAATGAGGTCATGATGCTGGGGCTTTCATAATAGGAACAGTGGCCTTATAAGTGACCTTGTAAGCTTGCTTCCAGACTCTCTCTGCAATGTGAGGACACAGAAGGTGGTCTGTCCTGCAGGAAGAGGGCTCTCGCCAGGAACCAACATGGCCAACACCTTGTCATTGAACTTTCTAGCTTCCAGGATAGTGAGAAAATAAATTTATGTAGTTTAATCCACCCAATCTATTGTATTTTGCTATGAAAGTATGAGAGACTAAAATGCTATGTGATTCCACTTATTATTTAATATTCTTGAAATGACAAAATTATGGAAATGGAGAACTGATTAGGTTGCCAGGGTTAAGAAATAGGTGTGGGCAAGATAAAAGTAGATGTGGCCAAAAATGGCACCATGAGGATTGCTGGGTTAAGGAAAAGGTTATGTATCTCCATTCCAACAATGTCGATACATTAACTGGTTGTTATTCTTACACTTTTGCAAAATGCTGCTGTTGGAGTAAACAGAGTAAATCGCACACAGGCCCACTCTTCATTATGTCTTACCAGTGAACATAAAGCCACTCTACTCCAAAATAAAAGTGTTTAATTAAACCTGGCTATAAATCACAGAGAGAGAGAGAGAGAGAGAGGATAACAGGTTCTAATATTCCCAGCAAGAATAAAAAAAGTGAAGGTGTAGATCAATGAAGACAAAAGTTCCTGTTTCAGAGAGTGGTTACAAGAGGCAGGGTTATCTCTTTTATATCTAGTGAAGTGAGTAGATTTGGGAGAGATTTGGTTTGGAGAAAATCCCCTCAAGCAAAGAATATTCTTTATTTTCAAGGTGGATTTCTTTTTAGAATAACCCATCTAACCATCTAAAATGGAGGTCTGTCCTCACAAATTGCCCGGAATTTTATTGTTATTGTAACCTTATCTTTGCTAAAATATTTCATGTAATGGCATTTATTTTATGGTTTTGTTAGTCAGAGTAGCAATGACAAAGAAGCTCCAGTGTCATAGATAATTGTTTTGTCATAGACAAAAATCTGCAAAATATTATTAGGTATTATAAATGAAAAGGACTCAATTCTACATTTTCTCTAACAAAAGAAATAAGTAAGTAAATAAATAAATAAGTACATGGTTTACATTGCAAGTATTATCACTTGTCAAAAGATATAAAAGAGAGAGCAGCAGATGAACTCTTCACCGTTCTGCTTGCTATTTTATTTTTTGCCAAGTAAATTTCCATTAAATCTGGGTGTTATGGACTGATTTCACAGTAGGAACACCCAGAAACAGACCTTAGAATGGAAAGAATTGTCTTTTTAAAGTGTAAAGGAATCCATGTATTTATTGATTTTCTTGTCTTTCTCTTAAAATCCTTTGAAATATGATCAAAAAAGTGTCTCCATTTTATTCACCACACTCTTATTTTAATAGCTTTTTCTCCACAACAGAGTCAGAGTTCTGCCTTCCTAACTAAAGAGGAAAAAGTCTTGGAGGGAAAAAAAATGACAACCATGCTGAAGCCAACCCTAAGCCACCATTAAACGTGAGAACATTTGAAAGGTCATAGAAAAGGCCATCTGGTGATCCAACTCTCTCTACCTTAGCCTCTATGCCTAGGGGGCCTCACTGGGCACAGACCTAGATGACAAGCTTTATCACGTTTACTCGTCTCCTATGCATGGCCCCCTACCCCCATTTCCCTTATTTGCTATTTTCCTACTTCATTCCTTCTCTGCTTTCCATCCCTCATATATCAATGGTATTTTATTGCCTTCTAGTCCCAGCAGCTGAGGAATACTCTTTGAAGAATTTGTGGAATATTTAGGCCCCTAAAACATGTATTTTAACTAGTTTCTGATACTTGAATCCCATCGACAAAATTCTTGCCAGAAGATGTCAACCAACCTAACGTGGAGAAACTTCCAGGTATGAGAACTTTGCTCTCTCATAAAAGGTCCTTGGAAATTATTTTTAGACAGCCTTGACAGGTAGAAATAGCATTTTAAAATTTAGGTGAGTATGAACCTAATGCTTCTAAGTCTGATCTTGGGGGAGCTATTCAAGGTAAGTTCATTCTTGTCTTACTTGGCAGCTTGGATAATACTTGTGGATAATTAAAATATTTGTTTTCTCCTTATCATGTCTGCCCTAATGTCTTCTTGTCCCACTCATTCTAAAATGGCTTTAAAGTTTTTTTAAGTTATTTTTTCATTCCTGATTTTTACCTCTTGGGTAAGCAACCACCAGGTTGTAACTTTTTTAAAGGACCATATGCTTTGGTAACTAAAAATGATGGTTATGCATGAATTCAAGTTCGGCTCTAGCACTGACTCCATGACTTGTGCAAATAAGTAGCTCACCCCTTATTGCCTTAACTTCTTCATTTGTAAAATACTGATTTTGACATCTCATAAGGTTTTTATGTAAATTAAATATGTTCATACCTGCAAAAAAATTAAACTGGCTATCAGATACTGCTCATTAAATGTTAGCTAGCATCATCATTATCCCTGATAAATTCTTAGAAGAGCTAGGTGAGACAGGGTGATTGCCACACTCATTCTTTGCTCATCTTCTTTAATGTAATCTAAGTTCTCACTTGACTTTTGATACTTACATAACCTGTAACCCACAAATCTGTAAGAATTCATCCAAATGAACTAAAGATAAGCATTTAAAGCTTTTGTGAAAAAGTTGGTCTTGAGGCAGATGCTAAGAACTAGTAGAATTAAGGACAGAGCAATGCCAGGATTTTTTAAGTAAAGAAATAAGGACATAAGGTATTCGCTCCTAGACCAATACCCTCTCTGTTAGGTTAAGCAGAAAAGACAAATAGTTAAGCAGAGGAAGATAGTTTCGCAAAGGCCCACTGAGCCCAATCCAGTTATGGAGCCCTCAGGACTCTTTTGCAGTGGGAGCTCCAGGTGGAGCGTGGTCTACGGTCAGTGCAGGTAGGTTTCAGACACGGTTAGATATGGTGCGGGCGGGCAGGGGGTAAACTGGACCTTAGACTTAGTAGTAATACTGCCTAGCATACTGCCTCTGGAGTTTTCAGGTTTGTTTGGGTTTTTTAACTAGAAAGTGACCCTTGTTTGAGTCTGTTTAATTTGGATTTTCTGTCAGTTAAAATTGAACAAAAGATGAGGGGCCATATAACAGAGTTAGCCAAAAACAGATCTGATGCCAAATAGAACTGAATTAAATCCTAGATCTGCTACTTAAGACAAATTTAATTCACCTTCCTAATTTCTTCGTCTGAAAAAAAAATGGAGAGAGCAATTGGAAGGATCATCCTTGGTGCCAAATAGAAGATACGAAGTAACATTACTTATCTAAGGAAGAAATGAAAAATCTGAACTATGAGAGGTGGAGAGAGACATAGAAAAGTATATTTGGCTGGGCAGGGGGTCACATTTACCTCAGCAAAAACCTCGTATAAAACTCTGCCATGATTTCTATATGAGAACTATAGAAATAAATATGTAGTGGGCCTATTTCGCTATCTATCCCTAAGTCCCCTGAAATCACACAGTTTGGTCCCTGGTGAAAGCCGCTTTTCTTGATGCAGGTCTCTGCCTTTTGGTCTAGAGTGAATCTTTCTTTTATAACATATTCTCAGTGTGCAGCTCCACCTCTTCAGAAACACAGTTCATCACCAGGGTGGTGCTTTTGCAGGCTCTATGCAATGGGATTCCAAAGGAGCATAGACACTGTCCTTTTGACAGTTCTGCCTAGGGAAGACTTAAACTCATTAATCCTTTTCTGTTTTCAGAGAGCTCGGCAGTTGCGACCATAGTGTAAGTTACTAAATCTCTGGGCCCTGACGCTTCTACCATTACCCACTCCCTTTTAACCTTAAACATAGCCCCTTAAATGGTCTTCTGTGGAATTACAGAGTAAGCACAAAGAATTGTGCTTGGAAGCAAAGAGAGAGGCGAGGAGCTCCATCACAACCCCATCTTTACAATGGAGAGAGCAAGAGTACATTCATGAATGACGTTAAAGTAGGAAACGGAACAGGGAGTTTTCCATCATCAGTTCCCATTGGGGTCCTTGACAGCCTCATCCTGCCCTGCAGAATATCCTAATGAAGAGAAGGAGAGAAGCCCTGTTGGTGAGATCGTCACCCCATAAAACACTGTTATTTACAGATGAGGCAAACCTGTCCTTCACCCCCACTAGCTATTTCTCCCAGCTTCACTTCCTCAGGCACAGTATTATTAGGAATGACATCTTGGCAGAGAAAATGCCAATTCTCTAGCGCTGTAATGACATTTCTTGAAGTACTGTCTAAGAAAATGCTCTATGAAATTGTGTTTTTGTGGCCAGGTCAGTGACTACAGAATAAAAGAGATAAACTCACTAAAATTATATTTATTACATGAAATCATCATTACTAAGAACCTGAAACTGAAGTTGATAATACTTTTTTACTTGTCAGGAAACTAGAATAACATGGGAAAGAAACCACACTATTTCATTTCATTCTCTACCCTGTAAAAGAAAGGAATTCTGGCTATACACAAACTGCAGTTATGCAGTATTTAAGGAACACAAAACAATGCTGTAACCACACATAGTATAGATAAATGTGATCATATCATAACATCGTAATTTTTAAAAGGCAATTTTATATCCATATGTATATGCAGAGGTATGTATATTATACCTTACCTAAATTTAGCAGTCATCAATAAAATAATTAAGTACTTGACTATGAAGCTTTAGGACAGTGGCAGGCAAACTTGAGAATGAAAGCCCAGCCTCTGCATTCTAAAAATCAATAATTTCAAGTACACTTATATGAAGGAGTTAACAATTACAGTCAGTGCTCTTTTTGTAAAATATATATAAATATATTCTGGAATGTATTCATTGCTCATCTTCCTTATGCAGCAAGATCCTTCTCCACTAACACTAGATTTACTGACTTAGATTTAATTTGATTAATGTTAAATTTTAAAATCTAATGAAATTTTATCAATTTAAATAAATCATAATGCTTAACTATTAATGAGGATTCAAAAGTTAAATAAATCATAAAATTTCAGTGTTAATGGCTAAAATGTATAATCTGTTGAGTTCCTTAAGATAATGACTGTATTTCCTCATAAAACAATACCAAAATGTACAACCCACATGAAACTCTGCACCCTGGCCATGGTCTTATTTCCCTCAGTGTCGACAATGAAAAACCAGCAGTATCTATAATAATTTTACATATTTTATCTTGAGTTGAGAAGAATCACAAATAGTAGAATTTTTAATTAACTACATTCTCCAAATGAAATACATATCAAATAAAACATCCTTCTTTTTTCATGGTATTTTTCTGCGGTAGCAGCAATGAGATATTCTGTGATCACTCATCTGAGGAGGAAGAGTGAGGCATTGACTTAAAAGCAGTGTATTATGAAAATAGTCCTTATATTTTATGAGCAGAAATGAAAAGGACTTTAATATTTTAACAAATGGTAATTTTTCTAAACACAAAAGCAATAAAGCTATTATTGTTGAACAAAACAAACTCATAAAGTAAAAATTAAAGTCTCCCATATCTTTGACCAGTCTTACATTTCATAGAATTGATGTACCTATTGTATTTTAATGAATTCCTTATGATGTACACCAACCATTTTAATTCTAGTTTTTCTCAAGTTTAGCAATGTTGTAATCAACATTAGTGAATGCCGTCTCTACACACAAGCATTAGCTTCCAAACACTGAATCGCTGCAGTTGGAATTGCTGAGTCTATGAGGTTTGCCCATGAAGAAATCTTGATATATATAAACCAAAATTAAAATTTAACTTTACTTTGTCATAAGCAGTATGTGATAATTTTTTTAATTTACTAAAAACTGACAAAAGTTTTCTCTTTTTTTGCTAATATAGTTAACGATATTTTTAAAAAACGATTTCATTATTGTACATCTATTTAACTAGGGAGGCTAAGCATGTTTAAAAAATATGCTTAGTAGTTTTCATGTTCATTTTTCTGTGCATTGTCATATTCTTTTCTCGATTTTTCATATTTGTATTTTTTAACTAAAACTATATTTAGAAAAGTGAAAAACATACCAATACTATTCCCAGGAAACAAAAAAAGAATGGTTACATCTCTCAATATTTTCTTATTTTTAAGAAACAAAAACATCAGTGATACTGCTGAAGTTCCTCAGTTTCCCCTTCAAGTTTCTATCCCAGACATAAATTCATGGACACATACTTGAATGTATATTTTCTATCTATATATTTCTACTTATATATAGTATATATAGTGTTTTGTTGTATTAATTTATATAAATGTTGTTATACAATACTTATTGTCCTGTAACTTCATGTTTCATTCTATGTTATAATCCATTAGTGTTACAACAGTAGATCTAGTTCACATATTTAACTGCTCTATATTTCATCAAACATCTCATTTCATTCATCTGTTTTCTGACAAAATGACAATTGTGTTGTTTTTCTGTTTGTCTCTTTAAGAATAAATGAACATTTTTAACACACATTTCCTTGAAATAAATGTGAGAGATTCGCTAGGGCAATGCTTCATAAATGTTAACCTTAATAAAAGTCACCAGGGTACCTTGCTAAACTCCAGGTTCTGATTCAGGTTCAGGGGTTAGTCTGAAAGGCTGCATTTCAAACAAACTCCCAGGGGCTGCTGCTGCTGGTCCAGGGACCTCACTCTAAGTTCCAAGTGCAGCATCTAACTAGAAAAAGCGAAAATGATTTCTACTTACTGCATGTGAGCATTTACACTTTACCAAATATTCCTCATGTGTCCTCTAAAGAATTTGAACTCTTTTTAGTACTAACAAATGTTTCAGAGAATTTTACCCCTTCCCCTCGCTTCTTACCAACACTTAGCCTTGTGATACATCTTTCCTTAAAAAATATGTGACAGGTCATACCTGGGATTTCCTTTCAATCAGTTGAAGCCTTTTCTTCAAATTTCCATTCATTTTACTTTTTGACCAGACCCTTGTTTTGTTTCTTTCTTTGACTGAATCACCCATTGCTAGAAGGTAAGCAGCTTCTCTTCAAAGAAAAGAAGGAATGACTGGTAATGTCTGATGCTTTACCAATAGTTCTATTCAAACTCATCGCTCTAGATACTCATTATGCTTTCATCTATGCCAAGGGGTGAACCAATTTCTCCTGCCTTGGTTTGCATCACTTGATGATTGGCATCAACATGAGTAGAAATAAAAAAGCACATTAGTGCGTTTAGATGACAACTGTCACCTGATTGATGGCAATTATAAGGTGTCATTGCCTTTAGGCCACACTGTGGTTTCAAAGATGTTTAAATGCCAAAAAAGTACATTGTATATTAGATTATGGTGAAAAGATGATTATCCCGACACTATTTATTGAACAGGCAATTACTTTTTTACTGACCTGGGTTTATCTTATCACATTCTAAGATGCCTGCACACTTGGGTCTTCCTTGGGAATATCTTTTCTTTTCCATAGATCCATTTCTTCATTCCTTCAACAGTACTTACTGTATTATCCACCAGAGTATATGTTTTGATAACTAAATAGGTGCATCACACGCCACCCTTTCTCATTCCTTATTTTGCTTATGATCTGGATTCTTCTTAGATATTTACTATTCTATATAAATTTCAATTTCAGCTAATCAAGTTCCATACCAAAATCATATTGGGTTTTGATGGAAATTGTAATGAAAACTTAGCATAAACTGGGAAGAAATGACTTTTTTATAAAATTGAGCCTTCCCATTACTAAATACCTTTTTCACATTGTCTTACATATCCTTCAGTAGGATTTTAACCTTCTTGTGATATTTTGCACATCATGAAAAATTATTTCTGTTAATCTTATTAGTTTTATGATTACTAGAATATAATTTTTCTGTATTTTCTTGTTAGAAGTGCTAGTGATGCAATATGTTTTTGTGTCATTCCTATTGTACATCACAATTTCTCAATTATCTTATTCTAATTGAATGTGTAGATTTTTTGGGGTTTTCTATATACCCATTATCATGTCCACAGAATCAACTGTCTTACCCCTTCTCTTCCTCCCCCTCTCCCGTCTGTCCTCTCTCTCATCTCTCTTTGTTTTGACCAGTACCCTTGTTACAACATTGAATGAGAGGTATGAAAACAAGTATCTTTGTCTTGTTTCTGATTTTGTTGAAATGCTTCTAAAAATCATGATTAATTGGCTATAGCTAAATACATTTTACTGATTAAAAGCATACCCTTCCATCTGAGTTGGCTTAACATTATGAAATGGAAGCATTTTTTTTTCCTGGGGAAATGGTCCATTCAATCTGGGTTTTCAAAGAAACTATTACTCCTCCCCCTTTCTTAAACTTCCTCTTTAGGTTTAACTGAAACTATAAAATGTTTGAAGTATACATTGTGGTGATTTCATATTTGTACACATTGTAAAAAGATTCTTCTATCTAGTTAACACATCCATTACTTCATATATACTTTTTGTGTGTGAGAACATTTAATAAGTTCTCTCTTCACAAGTTTTAATTATACAATACAGTGTTATCAACTATAGTTACCATGTTGTACATAAGATCCTCAGATGTTACAGATGAAAATTTGTACCCTTTTAAGTTATTTTAAATACTTTAAATGTAATGGATTATTATTACACAAATATAGTGCTTTCATTTAATTTAATTTTTATACCACTCTTGTATTCTGTGTTTACTACCTTTACTATCTCTTTTTTGGTATATATTTTTAATATTTCCTCAGAAGCAAAATAAATCAGACAGAAAAAGTTAAGAATCATATGATTTCATTCATATATGGGATCTAAAACTGAAAGCAACAAATGAACAAACAAGAAAAAAACCTCACAGACACAGACAACAGTATGGTGGTTACCAAAAGAAAAGAGGGTGAGGAGATAGGAAACAGTAAAGGGGTCAAATATAAGGTGACAGGAGATAATCTGACTTTGGGTGGTGGGCACACAATGTACTATGCAGATCATGTATCATAGAATTGTACACTTGAAACCTATATAATCTTATTAACTGATGTCACCCCAATACATTTAATCAAAAAACATCTCTAAAGGTTTCTAGGTGAGGGAATCTTCGGCCTTATTTTACCATAAAAAATCCCATGAAAAACAGGAAACACAAAAAGTGTTTTATTTATAGTTTATAAACTATAAATAAAAGGAAAAAATAAGTGCATATTACAAGAAGTGCTATGGAGATTACCTACTGGTAGCTGAGAGAGAATAATATAGGGGTAGAGTACTATCTATTGAATACTTTACAATTTATGCTTGAAGAAGAGCCCTCCATTATGGGGTAGTTTAAGCAGAGTTCAGGAACTAAAATCCAAAGAATAATGTAAGTGTCTTTGCAAGCCAAGCAAAGAGTACTAACAAAGCCTTGTGTTTGGAGCAGACATTTTAGGAATTTATGAAATTACAGGGGTATCTGTAGCTCAGGCACTGAGAGTTGATTGAGATGAGGTAAGAGGAACAGAATCAGATCATGCGGAACTGTACATCTCAAAGTAAGGAGTTTGTATATTATTCTAGGGATTATGGTTAGCCATTAAAGAATTTTAATTAATTGTAACTGATCAACTTGCAGCAATATGGAGAGTCAATAGCAGGGAAGATACAGCGAAACAGGGAGTTAGAAACTGTGGAAGAGTCGGTGACCCAGAAGAGGGTGGAAGCAATAGAAATGGAGAGAAAGAGATCAATTTGTGGTATATTCTTGAAGGAGAAATATCAGTTATTACTGAACTCAGAAAAGGCAAGAATCAAAGCAATTGGGGGGATGATAGGCTTGAGGATTAATGATAATAAATACAAAATACATGGCACATAGTAGGCACTTAAACAATTAGTTTTACAATTGCATTATTTTTTAATTCACTATGTTCTTTTTTATAATTTTGATTTTGTGAGGTTTTTAACATAAAAATGCAACAATATAATTCTTGTGATTTGTTAAAATTATGTTTCATTGACTGGCACAATTTAAAAGCATAGAATTTCAAATACTAACGCCTGCTTACCTGGAAAAAAATTTGCTCTCAGGTAACAATTTGCTATTTTTATAACAAAACCAAGGTGTTGTGTGCATGTGTCTTTATGTGTGTATGTGTGTCATGTAGCTTTCCTCTGTAAAGAAGACTTTAAAGAAGAATTTTAAAAATTCACTTTTGTCATTTCAAATAGAACTTACCTAATTAACTGAATTATACAGATTTCACTTGCTGCACTTGGAACTATTCCCTATCACTCTTCCACTAATCACCAGTAATTTGTACTTTTGCAAAGGTGGTATTTCTTATTTTTTTCCAACCCTTATTAGGCAGCATCTCACAAAGAAGGTCTTTGACACAGACATTTTTTAATTAATAATTTTATAACTGGATCAGTGTGAGAGAAACACACACACTCAAGTTCACTCTTTGTGCTTTTTGTTTGAAATTGTTCACTCTGTGCTAAAACATATATGTGTATTATTCTAATAAGCACTATAGAAAATAAAGTAAAAATCTGTTTTTTATTAATTTGAATTTGTGGCTTTTATTTGGGTTGCTTTTTTTTTTTTTTTTTTTTTGGTAGGGACTGCTAAATGACTGTATAAGATGTTTTCACATTTTTTTTTCATCCACTTTGATTATCAGTTCCTGCTCAAAATATCAATGAGTTTTGTAGAAACTGCTCAGGTCCTCATTAATAAGCCACTATGCTGACTTACTTTCTGATAATATTGTGTGAGTTTGGGGATTAAAAGACTTCAGAAACTAATCCCACTATTTCCACTGCAAAGCCGTTCTGCAGTACTCCCTCTCCGATGCTTCCTCTGCCAGCTCCTTTTTCTTATAAGAGGTATGTATTGTACCAGAATCCACAAATAGCCTGCCAGTATATCCTATTGCTTGATATCTTAATAGAGTACCGAGTTTTTGCATTTAATTACTTTATTTTTGAATAGATAATATATGTGCATGACACAAGATTAAAAAGAGTTAAAAAGTGTACATGTTAAATAATATACATGTTTCACTATGTATTATGTGTACTTTTTTGACCAAATTTTTGAGGAAAAAGTAAGGATATGCATTATACATGTGTATAACGATAACGCACTGTGGGTATAATAAAGGTAGAATAACCCCGTGTATCATGTGCACAAAAAACATGGGTGCGCATTAGACATGGCAAAATAAGGTAGTTGACCTCACTCCTCCTCCTGTCCCTGGAACAGCTTTTCCCTTTCTTGGGGGTGTCCCCTGTTATATATTTCCTGCATCTGCGTCCAGAATATTCTACTTATTTACAAACATATATAGGGAGTGTGTGTGGGGGGTGTGCATATGCACAGGTGCATACCTGCATGCTCATTTATATATTTGTGTGCATCGGTTACCTATTACTATGCTATACAATACCCAAAAGTTAGTGGCTTGAAATAACAACCATCTTCTTTAATCATGATTCTGCGCTTTAGCAATGTGGGCTGATGTCTTTGGGGATCACTCATATACTGCAGTCATCAGGAGCTCAAATGGGGCTGAAAAGTCCGATATGGCGTCACTTCCATTTCTGACAGTTGGTGCTGGCAGTGCAGCTGGGACTTTGTCTTTGCATGGTCTCTCATCCCAGAAGAGCCAAGCCTGGCTTCTTTAAATGGTGTTCTCAGGACAGCAAAAGGGTGAGAGCAGAAGATACACAGCCTATGGACCCTAGACTTGCAGCTCTTACCGAGTCAATTCAGCTACATGCTATTGGTCAAAACTTGGCTCAAAGGCAGCTTAGATTGAAGGAATGGTGAATAGACACACCTTTTTAGGGGAGAAGCTGAAAAATGTAGCCATACTTTCATAAGTGTGTATGTGTGTACACACATAATGTATAGTCACACAAACAGTAAAATATCCTACAACTGTGGAACGCCTTGCTTTTTCTACATAACAGTATAACTTAGCAATATTTGTATGAATAGATCTTTACCCTTTAGTCATGTTTATTGCACTTCCACATGTATGAACACATCTATAGAGCAAATTCCTAGTACTGACTTACTGGCTGTGTAAAATGTAAATTTTAACATATATTTGTAAATTGCTTTCTGTTATGGGTTAAATTGTTATGCCCCCCACCCCCGAATTCATTATGCCCAGCACCTCTTTTGATAATAGGGTCATTGCAGTTTTAATTAATTGAGATGAAGTCATACTGGAATAGATTGGGTTCCTAGTCTAACATGACTGTTGTCCTTTTAAAAGAGGGAAATTTGGAAACACACAGACAGACACACACACACACACACACACACACACCCACAGCCATGTGAAGATTGGAGCTGTGCTGTTACAATTGTCTGGTAATGCCCAGGAACTACCAGAAACAGGAAGGGCACGGCCCTGCCAACACCCTGATTTGGGACTTCTGGGGTCCAGAATTGTGAGACATTCATGTCTGCTGTTCAGAGCCGTCAGGTGTTCACTACATCATCACAGCAGTGGTTGACAACTAATGTACCCATCATGAATACGGTGTCTGTCTGAGTGCACGCCAGCAACAAGCACGAGTGTGCCCCTTTCTCCACTGGCTTGCCAGGCCTGCACTTCTGCCAACTGGATAGGCAGAGGCACCATAACTTGTAGTATTTTTCCTCTCCTTCTTTTTAGTAATATTGAGTGGGTTTTTTTCATATATTTAATAGCCATTTGTTGTTGGTTTGGTTTTCTTTTTCCAGGAAATTAGCAGCTTGGCATAATCTAGGCCTTAGAAATAAAATATCGACATTATGTTTTTCTCTAAACAATGCATTTGTTAGTGGCTTAGTGGCTCTTTAGAATAAAAAAGAAATAGTACTCAACTATATAATATCACAGATTTTTTTTTTTCCTTTCAGGCTACACCTGAGGACATTGAACTTTATCTCCTTTCTCAACCCACCATTTTCCTTATACTCTTGCTCCAGAGTAGTTGTGTATTACTATAAATATTACCAACACCTATGCCTTGTCCAAGGGGTCAGGAAATAGGTGTGTGTGAGTGTGTGTGTGTGTGTGTGTGTGTGTGTGTGTGTGTCAGAGAGAGAGAGAGAGACAGAGAGAGAGAGAACACAGAGACAACCCAGAAATATACAAGTTGGTGGAGGTACCTAATAATTATAATTATACAACAGTTGAATTTCCCTAATGAGGATAAAATTAGGGCTAGGATTTTAAAGAAATGAACATGTGTTCTGAAGCCCAGTCCTTGCCCATTAGCCAAGGTAATGGAAAGAGCTGTTGAAGCCTAAAGGCAGCTAACTCCATCCCTTTGAAAACTGCTACACCTTGGAAGGAGAAAGCTGCAAAACAAAATGCTGAGCCTTTGTCCCATTAGAACAAGTATCTAAAAGCATTTCTGTGGCTTAGTGGGTTTTAGCGGTGTCCATGCTGTGTATCCAGCCCAATTCACTCATTGCACATGCTGCTCTATTATAATCTCATCTTCTCATTGCATGGGCTTGTGTTTAAGGCTTCTATGAAACATGAAGAATTGTTCAGTTGAATGATACTTACAGTCTCATAAGGAAAACAATAGATTTTAGTCCAAGTGGGGAGACATTGGAAATAAAGGAACCCTCATTCACTGCTGGTGAAAATGTAAATCGGTGCAGCCACTATGGAAAATTTTATGGAGGTTCCTCAAAAAATTACAAATAGAGTTATCACAACCCAGCCACCCCTTTTCTGGATATCACCCCCAATTTTTTTAAAATTTATTTGTAAAGATATAGGTATCCCTATGTTCACTGCGGTGTTATTCATGGTGGTCAAGACAGAAATCATGGTGGTCAAGACATGGAAACAAAGTATCATTTTGATAGGTGATTAGATAAAGAAAATGTGATACACAGATATTTTATCTATACCTGAGAAGTATGCCCATTGTATACAGATACAATGGCATACTACTCAGCCATAATAAAAGATGAAATACTGCCATTTGCGAGAACATGGATTGATCTTGAGAGTATCATGCTAAGCAAAATAAATCAGATGGAAAAAGTCAACAACCATATGGTTTCACTCATATGTGTGATATATAACTAAAAATAACAAGCAAACAAAACAAACTAAAACTCATAGGCACAGACCACAGTATGCTGGTTGCTGGAGGGAAGGGTGTGGAGGGGTAGTAAAGGGTAATGCGGGTCAAATACACAGTGACTAAAGGAGATGTGACAGGGTGGTTGAACTCACAATTAAATATACAGATGATACGTTATAGAATTGTAACTTTAAACCTATAATTTTATTGACAAATGTCACCACAATAAATTTAATAAAACTCTAAAGATTCTGGGTAGTAGAAATCACTAGACAATTTCTTCGTACAGTGTAGCTACTGTCTGTTGTGCTGAAGTAATACTGACTCCCATGGAAAATCACAGTAAAGCCATCCCTATAACTTACTTTACCCTATTACTGCAAAAAGTTTTTCCCACATCATCTGTTCCCAACCAGTGCTTTTAAAAAGACTCTAATACAATCTGGTGTTACTTTTATTTTCCACATTCCCAGTGTAGCATCAATAGGGGTGCTATATCCAACAGATGGGCTGAAGAAGGGATACAAAGAACAAACATGTGTAAGTAATACATAAACTGATACTATTTCCTAAATAATCAAGGACTGAAAGTATCAATATCATGTAACTTAAAGTGTATATAACATCTTTTTCTTGTTATCAAATTCTGAGTATCAAAGCACTCCAAAATTCAGTGGCTTAAACAGTAAGAATATCTGGCTTCCACAGAAATCTGCAGTTTGAGCAGGGCTTAGTGGGACAGCTTGTCTGCGTTCTACTCAGTGCCAGCTGGAACAGCTTGAAAACTGAGGATGGGATCACATTAAGGCTGCTCACTCATACATCTGGCAGGTGATGTGGGAAGGCTCAAATAGGTGGCGGCTTGAACAGCTGGGAGTCTTCAGGCATTTCGCTTTATCTCTCTATGGTCTTTCTAGCCTCAAGCTTCAGGAATCCTGATTTTTGCATACAGCCTTACAGCCCCCCAGATTTATTTCCTGAGAAAGCCAGAAAGCTCAATCCTGCTTTTATGACGTAACCTTCAAATTTATGTAGTGTGACTTTCATCACATTCTGTTCATTGAGGAAGTCACAAAGCCCCACCTAGTTACAAAAGGAGGGAAAATCAACTCCATTCCTTTTGTGGTTTGACAAGGTCCTAGAAAAATATGGAGGACCAGAAATATTACCGTAGCCATTTTTTAAAAATATTTTCTTCCTCATGTCTCCAGTTAGCAACTAATTTTACCCAATGCCACCCTCTTTACTATCTTAGCTCTTATGTATTGTTCCTTGTGTAAGTAAAAGTAAACACAAACCACTGCAGTAAATTGGGCTCGATCACAAGTATGTATTTTCTTGAAATCATGCATAGACGGACTATATAGAATGAAGTTTATGTATCCAGTGTGGTGGTCTACTACCTATTTTTTAATGTTCCAGATTAAATTGCTACTGTATATTTCACAAATACATTCAGGTTTTTAAAGTTCTAACTCCTTAGCAAGCACAAGTGACTAACCCAAACTGGTTTATTATAAAGAAGATGGAGCACGGAAAGTTTTCCAGGTTTAGTTAGAAAACAGCTAGACGGAATGGCAAATCTCACCCTCGCTCCTGGCTTTTGTTTATGTCTGATTCAGCTAAAATTCAGGTTTGCATTTCCTCTGTTTCCAAAGCATGAATACTACATACTGGAGAAGATCAATTAAGAAGTTCAAATGAAAAATAAGAAACCTGTTTCAGGACCACTCTGAGAGGGCTTTGAAGTTCATGGCTAGGGGGAGTTACGAGGCTACAGATTTAAGCTATTTGTAACGAAAGGAATGGATTTCGTTTCACCAGTTAAGATAAATTCTTGCCTTTAGAAATAACTTTTCTCCATAACTAGTGTCATAGTGTAAAAATTTCACTGTTTTTTTCTCTTTTTGCTATCATTTGTAGTAACTCCTGGAGTTGAAAATGTGGAATTTTTAATATATTATGAATCTATAAAAAGAAGTTATATAATTAATATTACATCAGGAAGTCAACCCTTTTGAGAGAGAGAGAGATGAATACATGTTAAAAGCTATGAATAAGCATCTGCTTCATTTCAAAATAATGCATACAGCCCATTTGCATAAGGGAATGTTAAATAGTTACAACGTGGATTTCTAGCAGCATAGCAGAGAGAGCACTGCACTTGTAAATTAGAGACCGGAATTTGATTCCCAAGTCCACTTCTGAGTTGCCCTGTGACCTTCAGCAAATCACTGAATTTAATTAATCTCACCATCTATAAATTGGAGATAGCGACTACCTTATTTCTTGCACTATTTTGCTATGAGCACAAAATGGGATGTTACACTAAAATTGCTTTGAAAAGTACAAATAATGGTATGATTATGTTTGTGCGACTAATTCTGGACCTGATTATCTTCATTCTCCCATTCCGTCTATATTTGCACCTTGATAAAGAGCATCGACATTCATGAGTCACCCAATCCCGAAACCTGGTGTTCTGCTGGGCCCTCCCCTTCCTGGGTGCTCTCTGTCTGGAGTGACCTGTGTGTGCTCGCCCGTGGCCAGGGCTTCACTCTCCCTGCTTCTGATGCTGATAAAGCAATTCATCCTGTACAACTGAAGTGTGAAGCTCCTCCTCTGAGAAGCGTTTTTATGACATGCCAGGAAGAGTAGAGAACTGGAAATTTTGGCAATTTTTACATTATTTCCCTTGAATCCCTTTTGTATTATGCTCATTGACTTGGGATAAAAACTACCTTTAAACTGGCATTTCTAAGCTGATAGCAAAACTGACAGTTAAGTGTGAGAGATAAAAATAATTAACCTCGTATTGTTAACAATTCATATTCCAATTAAAGAAAATCTTAAAAATCAAATTAATATAATTATGTAGTCTATATTCTCCCGCGATAATACAATAAAACCAGATATTAATTTCAGAATAAGAACAAAAAATCAACTACTGATATTTTTTAAAGGTTGCCCTAAATAAAAATATTTTAAAGATAAAATCTGGAATAAAACATAAAATTGCATAGAAATATAATAATTAAAATCTATAATTATATTTTAAGTGGTAATAAACCAAAAATTTTAATTTTAAGTGTGTTCATACTAAGAAATCAATCATAAATTTAATACTGAAAAAATTCAAGCTAACATGAAACCAGGTAAGTTATAAATCAGTTATTTCTTATAAAATAAGAAACTGTAAAAAGAAAAAAACAGTAAAATGAATTATTATAAAAACAATGAAGGTATATTAAGTGTAATTATACTGTAACTAAACCTGAAAATCTCTATGAAATCAATGTTATTCATATAAAAATTAACAGAAAATTAACCCAGGAAAAGTATACCTAAAAAGATAAAGAAATAACAAAGTGATTGAGAAGTTATCCTAAAATACTCTAGTAATTAAAAAAGGAACAGATTATTTTCATATTTCACAAACTCTTTCTGTAAAATAAGATTATTGATGATAAGCTCTATTCTGTAGCATAAATACAGACCAGATTACCCTGTCTTATATTTTTACACACCAAAAAAAACTTCATCCAGATAAACATAACAGCTTACTATAGCAAACCCATGCCTGCCATTTGGTCATCTGACTTTGACGTTTTGTCCCCTCCTACACATGGCCTTGCTCCCCTCGCTGACAGTCACGTCAGCAGCTTCCTCCCTCACTCTCAGCCACCGTGGAGCATGATGGCCTGAGCCCTTAGGTGTCTACTGGACTCCAAAACATAAACTCCATGTCTGCAAACATGGCTATTATTTAAGCCACACCATTTGTATAATAGTTTCTGAACTTTAAAATGCCCAACCATTTGAGTGATATAATAAATAGTTATAAACTTACAGGGTGGAACCAAAGTAGGTTTACTTTTGAGTATGCAAAACAGAGTTTATTCTTGCATTATTATATTATTTTCCATACGAACAACTGTAAACCTACTTTTGACTCACCCTGTATTGATGTTTGTTTTGTTCATTTATTCATTTATTTACTTGTTATTTTGAGGCATTGTAGCATTATAGAGCCCCATTTTAATGTTCGTAAAAATAAAGCATCAGAGAAGTCCCTGGGTGGCAGGTACCTGACAGCATGCACATTGAATGAGTTCTGAACCTTTTGAGTCAAACAAGCCCAAGTCACTCCTCTTTCTTTTGGAAAGTCAAGCATCTTCTTCATAAAAATCCTCTACCAAGATTCCACAAAGGTCTGAACATCTAGTCTTTCAAAATGAGCAGATAATTCTCAGATTATTTCAGTTCTCAGATAATTGCCTAACATAAGATTTGTGTTACCATCATGAGCACCAAGACAAAATATGCCAATTTAGACAAAGGTTGAGTCAACATATATTTAGTAGTTGGTCAAAGAACTTGAAATAGGGCTCAAAGACTATAAGCATTTATGTTGTCCTGTCTGACCTGCTGATAGGCTACATTCCTTTATCAGTTACACGTAGTAAATCAGACATGAGAACTATGTACTTAAATATATGAGTCAACTGTACATGGAAATTCATGAGTTCAATTCCAACTGAAATCAATGAGTAGAGAATTCAGAAGGCCATAGAGAAGCTTATGCATAAAGAAAGCACGACCACATAAACTTGGCTCTTAAACACTAAACTTTTCTCTTTACAGCACCAAATTACCTAATCAGGGAGGTCAAAGCCTTCAGAGGAGATGAAGGTCAGAAGAGTAGGGTTTTCATGCCAGAGACATGAGGTCCATTCCACCCACTCTGGTTTAATGCAACATTGCAGGCATATTTACCAGGCTTTCACACTGATTTTAAACCAACTAAATAGTGGTTTATACTCTATAACCCTGAATAGTAGTGATTTTATATCGCTTTATAATAGTATTCAAAAAAATTTGTTTCCTGGAAACAGTTTAGTTATAGTAGCTCACTGGTGCAAATTCCTTTGTCATAAACTTGTAAATCATCAAAAATCAAATCTTAAAGGTGACCAGGCTCTTAACCAGAATTTTTAATGGTATAATCAAAAGCAGTATAATACCACCACTTGGAAATATACCAGTAGAAAACAATAAAGCAGAGAGAAACTCAGAGAGCTATATATTATTGATAAATTTAAAGTATGTGTCAAGCTGAAATTGCAAAAGAATGTGGTAGTCGTAATGCACAGTGTTGATTTTTATCCACAGATATTGAGAATTATCTTACACATGCCATGGGACCTCACAAACGCTTGGAAGCTTAATGCTGAATATAAGATCTGAGTAACTGACTATGACATGTCTCTCCAAATTGTTAACACCTAAACCTTTGTCTGTCAAACTACTTCATTAATATATCACAAGGGTTCCTTTCACCTTGCATTAAGATCTCTTCCCTTTGAAATCCAGATGTTGATACTAAAGGATCATTTTGTTTGATTATGTCAGTCCTGATCATAGCCTAAATCCCATCTCTTGTCTCATCTTCAGGCACTACTGGATTATAAACTGAAGAAATTGACATTCTATCTCTGTTAACCTTTAGAGATGCTCAAGGAACTATTCCTTTTTTGTGAAGCCATCTAATTGCTAATCTATAATCCTTTTAATATGCTCTGCTTTTTGGATTGATCTATTGCCAGCTGGCCTAACACTGCCCATAGCTATATTAATCCTATTATTCACATCCTGTTACAGAGTATCAGTAAAATTCTTTAATGAATCCTGAAAAGCCTGCTTGCCAGACACCAATATTAAGGATGATTACACATGTATTCACTCTCTTATTCTTAATTATAAGCTTCTCATTGTGTTAATTGTATTCAGTGGGGTTCAGAGCTTTTCTTTCCCACAGCTATCTGTGAGCTGACACTAGGTTTTGGAAAACATCAGTTTTTCTAAATGTCATTACCATACATATTATTTTTATCTTTCTCAATGGTAAATAAATTCACAAGATAAATTGTAATATATTTAGAGGGTAAATCCTGTTGTAAGGTAAATAAAGTGTATAGTATATGGTAGAATTAAGTAGGATTTATCAAGAGTAGATAAAATATTCTAGAGAAAGGTCTGCATTTTGAGTTCCTGATATATTCACAGTACCATTAATCCCCTAATAGGATGGATAAATCTGTCCTGGATGATAAGCCTACTTGTTAAGGGAAGTACATTCTTTATTGAATTAATCACCCTGTATGAAAGCTGAAACTATCATCAGCCTGAAAAACTATGATACCTTATCATCAATTTTAGTCTGATGAGTGGCTAAAGAGTTTTATTTCTCTTTAATCCAGTGAAATGTATTGGCAATGATACTTTTGATTTTAAAAAAATCTGAATAAGGACATTTATAAAACAAAACCAATATTGTTGTCGATGATGTTACTGTGTCTCGCGAAAGGGCAAAGAGTTGGAGTTCTATGGTTATTAAAGCTTCTGGCAACTGGAGTCTGTGGCTGGATAAGGAGTTTAAAAGCTGCAGAATGAAAGCAAGTGTCTGCACAGTGAGACTGCAACCAATACCAAGGAGCTATGTATCTTGGAAGTACTTAGAATCTTGGGAGACAAAGGCAAAATGCACATACATGGACATTATTGAAACCTCCCTCCTAAGAATCTCTCAAGCAGAAAAAATTCTACAATGTAAAGCCATCATTGCCCTCTAGCATATATTCATTGTCCCATTGTAAAATCATAATGATGCCATGAGTTATATTTAAAGACCAGGATCTTAAGCAAAGCTTTATGTTGGTGTCTCTTCTAGCCCTTCATCCACAGAAACAACACCGGTGATGTCCTCTCGAGTATGTGAGTGTAAGAAAAGTAGGATGTCAGTAAAATATAGGACATCGGGTTAAAATAAATAAATATGTTTTTAAGGGTAAGCATGTCTTAGATGTTACATGGGATATATAGAAACAAAGTATCCACTGTATATCTGAAATTCAAATTTTCCTTGATATTATGTATTTTTATTTGTTAAATATGGTAACTCCAGAGAAAGTGCCTGAAACTTTGGGGGAAAGAACAGAGAAAACATTCTATACCAACACTGCAGATATTTCTTTAACCATGGTTCTTCCTGTTCTGGTACAACAAGAAGAAAGATTCCTCCAAGTATATGGTCATGTGGACAAGGATAATAAAATTATTAATCTTAGTGTTTCACCATTTTGCTGGACACCTGCTTTTCCTCTCCCTGACTTTTTTTTTTTAATTTTCACTTTGAAGCAGTATTATTTTAACTCAGCCTTTGGAACATGATTTTAAAGAAAGGCTATATATAAAAGTAAAGTAATATTGAATTAAATGAGACCTTTCTCTGTACAGGTGCAATTTTCAAAACAGCAAGAGAGAGATTTTACACAGTAAAGTGAAAGCATTTAGAACTGAAACTCAAACCAACTAAAATAAATTCACACTTCAATTGTGATCTTGGTAGCCTCTAAATGCATTTTAAACAGTAGGTTGCTTTTCTTTTTATAGTGTAGAGCTGCGTGTAATCTTAAGGGAGAACAGCAAATGTATACACTGAGCCAGTAATGCAGGAAACATGCCAGGTCCACATTTCCCCACCTGCCAGCCCTACTTCTTTGGTGATGTATTTATCTTAGAACTGTGGCTAGAGTTTGATCAGCAGTACAATGCTAAGGTGAAGGAGGGAAATAAATGTTTGCATATTTCCATTTTTGTACAAGTGTTCTATAGTTACCCGAAGTCACTAGCTCTGGTAGAAAGAGAAGTAAGGCATAGTTTAAATTGGATATGTCTTTTTAAACATAATCCAGGAGTTTTACAAGTACCACTTTTGTGACACTGTCGTTTATTTTATTTGGCAGGGTTTTTTGTTTTTTTTTTTAATTTTAGCTTTTTGGAAGTCCTTAATACAATGAAGTTAACTTAAGTCCTTGTATCCAAATAAATTATCTCTCTTTCTCTCTCTCACTCACAGATCTGTTAGAAATTTTTTACTTTCCTCATTGTTTTGTTTCAAATCATTCCCAACACTCCAAGGGTAATTATTACTTTTTCATAGTACATCATTGTTATAATTTTATGTTATAAACCTTATTAGCAACTCTTTATTATAGGTATAATTAAATTATATAAAGTTCATAGCATCCTACAATTTGTTCACAAGTGTTTAAAATTTAAATAACACTTTGCAAGGCTATTGAGAAAATTTAGAAACAAAGATCAAATATATGTTTGGTAATGAAATCAATGTGTATCATAAAATGTTCTTCTAAAGGCTTAGCAGTTTGTGTGTATTGAATGTCAAAACAAAACAAAACAAAACAAAACAAAACAATAAAAAGCTGGATTCAATGCAACTGGCCAACAGATAAGTGGAATATACTGTCTTTCCTCATTTAATTTATATTAATATGAAGTCAGTAAATGAAACTATTAACAGCAAAATACTTTCTAAAAACAAAATGAAAACAATAATTTAGGTAATTTGCTAAAGGTCAGCTTATTAACTCCTTTTATACCAGTATTCAAAATAAAATTAACATTGTACTGAACCAAAAAAGAAAAAATACATTGTCAAAAGTAGTATTGGTTTCAAATTTCAGGAATAAAATATTTTCCCATTGTTTTTTTGTTTTTTTGTTTTTGTGGGGTTTTTTGTTTTTTTGCAGTTTACAAACAAAAGGTATATTTATTGCCTTTTCAAATAATTGTGCTCAAGTACATAGATGATAATTATGGAACTGAGTTCTGATGTATGTATACATTTACTACACAGCCACACAATCAAAATGCCTAACATTTCCATCACAGCAGACAGTTCTCTCAATTCCCCCCCAAAATACATGACCACTATTCTAATTCCATTAAACATAGATTAAATTTGCATCATTTTAAACTTCATATAAATGGACTTATTCATTATTTACTTTTCCCCTCCCTGGTTTTTTACTCAACACAAAGTTTCTAAGATTCACCCACATGGTTGCTTCACTCTTTTCATCAGTGAGTAGCATTTCATTATATGAATATAACAAGTTTGCTTCTCTGTGGTCGTTGATGGACAGATGATATGTTCGAGCTTAAGACTATTACATTTGTATACAATCTTTGCTGAATATATGTTTTAATTGCTCTCGAGTATATAATTCAAATACATAAGGTAAGTATATGTTCAAATTTATAAGACACAGCCAAACAGTATTTTATCTAGTCCATGGTTGGCACATATATTCTTAAAAGGTCACCTACCTAATATTTTAGTTTTTTTTTAAGAATCATATGTTGCAAACACTCAATTTTGCTATTACAACACATCAATTGCCATAGATAATATGTAAGTTAACAGTTACAATAGTATTCCAATAAAACTTTATTTGTCAAAAAAAGATGGCCATCACATAGACCATAGTTTGCCAACTTTAGATCTGGTCCAGCCATCTCTGTCTTATAATTAGTTAGCCCATTGGCATTTCATGTAATAATTAATGTGGTCATGCTTAGTTCACCATTTTGTTATTTTCTACTACTTATATCACCTTTTTTTTCTTTTCTCTTTTCCTGCTTTCTTTTGTGTTAACTGAGTATCTTTTAATATTCCATTTAAATTGCTATATTAGCTTTTTCTCCATACCTCTCTGTATTATTTAGAGCTCAGGGTTAAATGTGCATTTTCAAGTCATCATAGCTATTGAGAGTTATTGTATCATTTCATACAAAATGTAAGTATTTTGAAGCAATGCAATTTTATTTAAGCCACCTAAGTCCATTCCTTTTGTTCCTGATACATTTTACATATACATACATTTTAAACATAAAAAGTCATCATTTTTTAAGTAAAAGCTCTGTCATCTTTTAAAGTAATTAAGAAAAGGTAAAAAAAAAGAAAGAAAGAAAGCCTCTCATATTTACCAATTATTGTGCCCTAATACTTTTTGATAAATTGAAATTTTTATCTGTGGTCATTTCCCTTTAGCCTAAAAAGTTTCTTTCAACATTTCATATGCTGTAGATCTGCTGATGAAAAATTGTCTTGGCTATTTTTCCTCTGAAATAGTTTTTACCTTTAGTTTTGAAGATTATTTATCCTAAATATATAATCCTAAACTAGGTAAATTATTCTTTGTATTTATCATGTTGGTACTTTACTAATATACTTGGGTCTACATTTAAATGTTTTTCATCAAAATTTGGAAATTTTTAACCATTATTTCTTCCAAAAACTTTGTGGCTTACTTTCTTCCCCTCTATCTTTCTGGGATTCCAATTAAATATACTTTATACTTCTTGATACCATCACATAGGTCACTGAGGTACAGTTTTTTTTTTTTAATTTTATCCTTTTGTCTTCAGATTGCGTAATTTATAATTAATGTCTTTATATTCACCGACCCATTCTTTTGTAATCTTAAATTCATTATGAACTCTATTAAACTTTCTATTTCAAAAATTATAGTTTTTAATTTTAGAATGTCCATGTTTATAGTTTCTAATCTTCTCATATGACCCATATATTTACTGATTATGACTATCATTTCATTAAGTATATATACTTATACTTATATATACTTACATATTTATATATCATTTCATTTTATATATATATATATATAGAGAGAGAGAGAGAGAGAGAAAGAGGGAGAGAGATAAAGCACAAAAATAGCGATAGACAGTATGTAAGTTAATGGGTGGAACAGTGTTCCAATAATTCTTGCATGCTAATTCTAACATTTGAGTCACCTTGTGATCTGACCCTTTGCCTATTTCTTTCCTTAACCATGAGTCACTCTTTCTCAGGTCTTTGCATAGAACATCAGTTTGTTTCAAGTTGTTTATTGTATACTAGATTGTAAATAAGACATTATAGAGACTTGGGGTTCTTAACTTTCTCTGAAGTCTATGGATTTTCCTTCTGGCAACCAGTTCAATTAATGATTCCTCTTGCCTTTATATTTTTTTTAGAAGACATCTTTTTTGGTTTTGGTCTCATTCTGGGGCAAAATTTTAGTCATAAAATTTAATAATTAATTCTAAAAGTGTAGGCATTCTTGGGTTTCGAAGTAAAAGCCACGGTATTTATTACCAAATACTTCATACCTAGGATCATTCAAACAACTGATTCTGTCTACCTTGCAGTGGGAAGATAGTCAAATTCCTGCTCAGCTTTTAAGAGTTCAGCTGTTGTTTATCCTTGGAATTTTGAAGTCCCTGCTGGATCTGTGTAGGGTTTGAGAAGAGGATATTATAGATATTCGGGGTTGCCTTCTGTGAATTCTTCCCTTTCCCAATTTTCTCTCTTAATTGATAGCTTTCCTTGCAGCCCTGAACTTCATACTCTGATACCTCACGATTTCTTCTTAAGTTATAGCTTTCCATGCTGACGACATTGGGAATGTCCCTCAAAGAAAGTCACATCAACATGTATCTCACTCAATGGTCTTTCCTTACTCCAAAGGTTATATACCCTCTCATTTCTTCTTACTTTAGTTACTTTTCAGTGTTTTCACATTGCTATTTTAATATTTTTACCAGAGGTTATAATTGTTATTTACAGGTAAGATAGCCTGATGAAAAGCTACTTTTCTACATCTAGAACAAAAACTCCAAATGAACTGTTTTTTGAATTAATTAAATTAGCATTTAACTCTCTCTCCTGTATCAATCATTATTACAGGCCATAAAGATGTAGAGATGAATCAGACATGATACATTATTTGGTAACACACATGAGGCTTCATAAAATGCAAATTTGTAATCAGCACAATATATATAACGATTGATAATAGATAACTCACTTTTGGATAAGCATCTTTTCTCAGAACATTGACTGAAAATGTACTAATATTCTTTGAATTGTAAGCATTTGCTTTTGAAAACCATAAATAACAAAGATACACAAAATATATGGTCATTATTTAGATTTTGTGTTGAGGCTAACACAAAGGATAGACTCTAAGAAGTCAAAAGTGCCTAATAAATTTTATTTCATAATACTGAAAATACCTAAATCTGAACATTTTAAAGTGTCTTAGTAAGTTATTTGAAAATATAGAAAGATAATTGGTTTCTATTATAATATGCCCATTGATTCATATATAGTCATATATATTCACATTCATATATATTCAATGAGAAATTTTATGTAGTCATAAGCCAGAGACCATGCTATAATTATTATAAAAGATGAAAAGTGTCAGTAGAGGACTACATACAGTGTTGTGTTAACACAGAAGGGTGGTTGATCAAGTATTCTTTGGTAAGATTGATAATAAGCTAGTCACTGAAGCCTTCTGAAAGAAGATAACATTAATGCTAAGCAAGCCATCCTGTGAGCAATCCTTCAGTTTGTAATAATGATCTGGAAATAGTTTCCCTGGCTTTCCAATGACATGTGAAATGCTCCTGTTGTACCAACTCAGTAAAAGCTGGGCATAATTTAACCAAACTATGGGGGTTTTGCAGCATTGTTCATGAATAGACACAACTATAGGAGGTAAAAAATAATGTAAGTAAGTGATACTTTAGATCTTATTATTTTCTTGAATTACTCATACTGGAAGAAATATCATCATCATTGACAATTTTTGTATGTGCTATTATTAATTTTTGTGTGTGATCGGTGGGAGGACTGGAATACCTTAGCTTTCACTGAAGGAACATATCAAGAAGGAAAAGGGATAATGATTTTAATTTTTGTGACATTTAAAAAGATCGATGGCATCTAAATTATGCTGTAGAAAGTTATTCTAAATAAAGGTGAACAAAATTATAATAAGTTTAAAACTCAATAATCATTATATATGAAACAATATTAACTTTATATTCTTTATGTATACTTTATAACAATACTATTTAATCACTTTCTATAATTAATGTAATGAGCATGATATATTTATACCTAAAATACAGTCCTATTTTTTTTAATTATTAAAGATCCATTAGGATTAGTGCCAGAGTTAAAGAAATGAAAACAAATAAATAACAATTTTTTAAAAATGCACAAAGTAGTTGTTTCTCTACTTCAAAACACCTATTTATTTATGAGCATGATTTATTTGACATCAAGCCTGGCCGGAAACACACATTACAATACATAGCATTCTCTATTACCTCTTTACTTAACAGCTGCTTTTATTTATTCTGCTTGTGACACTAGTATACTTGCCCCTTGCCAACTTGTACCAGGAAACACTTCCTACGTAGGAGGTTCTAGAGGGACAACAGAGGAGGAGGAATCCTTCTTGGAAATGTGCTCCTGTTGGCAGGCTTCTGCAGTGAGGCAATCAGGAATATACATCACCTCCCCATGGGCGTCTTTCTCTGGGACTCCAGAAGTAAGCTTTCCATATCACTATCCCCACAGACAGTTTCCCAGAGGGTCCCATGGTGCAGTATCTCAGTAACTTTTCCACCATCTGCGAGGCATGGCCACATCTCTCCAATAACACTAGATCTTAGCCAAACGGCCGAGAAATGATGCATACCCATTCCAAGAAAATCTGGACCTCATCCCTGGGGGAAGGAAATTCTTTCCCACAGTAAGTTCTGTCTTGGGTGCTCTGTCTTAGCCCTAGGGATAGTGGCTGCTGCTCACATTTGCACTCCTGTATTCTTCAGATCCTCCTTTCGCCTTAGCAGGCAATCCTCTGTCATGCAATTTATATTAAATTTTCACCCTTCAAATCACTGTGGGGTTCTGTATCCTAATTTGATTTTAAGTGATACACTATTTAAGACATGAATCTAAAAGAAGAGGGAGGCTGTTGTAAGAAAAGAGGTCTAATGATTGAGTTCTGTGCTCTCCAGCATTCAGGGATTGGACAGAAAGGGAAGACTCAGCAATGGAGTCTGAAAAAAAAGGTGACAAGACAGGAAAAAGACAGAAAGAATATGAAAGTCCAAGTGAAGAAACTGATGTCAAGTAAGATATGAACTGAGAATTAACCATCCCACTTCACAGTGTGAGTCATTGTGGCCTTGACACTAGTAATTACCATGACCATTTTGAGAGAAAGGAAGATATGTACAGATTTAAGATAAGAAGGAAAAATGAAGATGTCAAATATAGATAAATTATTAGAGAACTTTTGCAATAAAGGGAAGTACTGTATCAGACTCTCAGGTGAAAGCAAAAAGTATAATCTAAAGATGTTTGTTGAGATTGTTATTATTTATAACAGGAGACATAACATCATGTTTCATTACTAATGTGAATAAATAATCACTTTGATGGAAAAATTAATGATGCAAGAGAGAGATGCAAGAATTATTGTTACCCAAAATAATTTGAAAAAAGATTTAAAATCGCTTGTACTTGTCCAACAAGCTAATGGTGCATTTAGAATTAGAACTCTTGATTCAGGCCAAAGCCCTAACTGCTACAGGAAAATCTGGGATGAATCAGTCATTTTGATGTAAAAGTGATCAAATTCAAATACATGCGACATATGTATATCATATATATGTCAAATTGTAAGTTTCTACTGAAGACAGTGCTTTATGTTAGAAATAATTATAAATGCAAAATTATTTCAAAAGAATTTCAGATATTTTATTACTTCTTTAGACATTGTCTAAATATGTGTGTGTGTGTTTGTGTGCTCACAATTGTATAAAGAAGTATGCGTAATTTATGTGTGTGCATCCCTGTATACATATATGAGTAATTAGTGGTAAAATAATACCTACATTTAATGTAGCCTATATCTCCTTATATTTAATTTCACTATTCTATTTTTTATTGTTGTTCAAGTACTCGTCTCCATTTTCCCCTACCCTTGCCCCCATCCCCACCTCTCATCTTTGATCCTATCCCTTTTGTCCATGTGTCCTTTATACGTGTTCCTTGATGACACTTGCCCCATTTTCCCCCTTTATCCCCCTCCCCCCTCCCCTCTGGTTACTGTCAGTTTGTTCTTTATTTCAATGTCTCTGGTTATACTTTGCTTGTTTGCTTGTTTGTTTTGTTTATTAGGTCCCATTTATAGGTGAGGTCATATGGCATTTGTCTTTCATGGCCTGGTTTATTTCACTTAGCATAATGCTCTCCAGTTCCATCCATGCTGCCGCAAAGGGAAGGAACTCCTTTCGTTCTGCTGCATAGTATTACATTGTGTAAACGTACCATCGTGTTTTGATCCACTCGTTTACTGATGGTACTTAGGTTGTTTCCAATGCTTGGCTATTGTAAATTGTGCTGCTATGAACACTGGGGTGCACAGGTTCTTTTTGAACTGGTACTTCAGAATTCTTTAGAGTATAATCCCAGCAGTAGAACTGCTGGGTCAAAAGGCAGTTCTATTTTTAGTTTTCTGAGGTAATTCTGTACTGATTTCCAGAGCGGCTGCACCAGTCTGCATTCCCACCAACAGTGCACTAGGGTTCCCTTTTCTCCACAACATCACCAGCACTTGTTGTTTATTGGTTTGTTTATGATGGCCATTCTGACCTGTATGAAATGGCATCTTATTGTGGTTTTAATTTGCATTTCTCTGATGGCTACTGATGCTGAGCATCCTTTCATGTGTCTCTGGGCCCTGTGTATGTCCTCCTTGGAGAAGTGTCTGTTCAGGTCTCTTGTCCATTTTTCAATTGGGTTGTTTGTCTTCCTGGAGCAGAGTCATGTGAGTTTTTTATATATTTTGGAGATCAAACCCTTATTCGAGGTATCATTTGCAAATATATTTTCCCATATAGTTGATTCTCTTTTCATTTTGCTGATGTTTTCTTTAGCCATGCAGAAGCTTTTAAATTTGATGAAGTCCCATTTGTTTATTCTTTTCTTTATGTCCCTTGCTCTAGGGGACATATCAGTGAAAATACTGCTGTGTGGGATATCTGAGATTTTCCTGCCTATGTTCTCCTCTAGGACTTTTATGATGTCATAACTTATATTCAAATTTTATCCATGTTGAGTTTATTTTTGTGTGTGGTGTAATTTGGTGGTTAAGTTTCTTTCTTTCTTTTTTTTTTTTTGCATGCAGCTGTCCATATCTCCCTCTATTCAATACAACATTGGAAGTCCTAGCCACAGCCATCAGACAAGAAAAAGAAATAAAAGGCATCCCAATTGGAAAGGAGGAAGTAAAATTGTCACTGTTTGTAGATGACATGATAGCATACACAGAAAACCCTATAGACTCCACCAAAAAACTGCTCAACCTAATTAATGAATTTGACAAAACAGCAGGATACAAAGTCAATATTCAGAAATTGAAGGCATTCTTGTATACCAACAACAAAAATATCAGAAACATAAATCAGGAAAAAAATACTATTTGTTATAACAACAAGAAAAATAAAGTACCTAGGAATAAACCTAACCAAGGAGGTAAAAGACCTGTGATCAGAAAACTACACAACACTGAAGAAAGAAATTAAGGAAGACACAAATAAACGGAAGCGTGTACTGGGTTCATGGATTGGAAGAATTCACATCATCAAAATGTCCACGCTACCCAAAGCAATTTTTAGATTCAATGAAATCCCTATTAAAATATCATGACATATTTCACAGATATAGAACAAACATTTTAGAAATTTATATGGAACCATAAATGACCCCAAATAGCCATAGCAATTTTGAGAAAGAAGAACAAAGTAGGAAGGATCACAATATCTGACATCAAACTATATTATAAGGTCACTGTAATCAAAACAGCCTGGTACTGGCATAAGAACAGACACAGAGATCAGTGGAACAGAATAGAGAGGCCAGAAATAAACCCCTGTATCTATGGGCAATTAATATTTGACAAAAGGGGCAGAAGCATAAAATGGAGTAAAAATAGTCTCTTCAACAAACGGTGTTGGGATATCTGGACAGCTACTTGCGAAATAGTTACACTATTCTTATTTCATGTAAATTGTCTCAAGGAAAGAGCCATAAATATTTCAGGTGGCATAAGAATTTAAAAAACTAGAAGGTGCAGGCTTTAGTTAAAAAATATATATGAATGACCCATGGACATGGACAGCAGTGAGGGGACTGACTGTGGGAGATGGGGGCGGGCTGGGTGGAGGAGGGCAAAGGGGAAAATGATTGGGGCAACTGTAATAGTATAAACAAGAAATATTTAAGAAAAAAAATTAAGAAAGCTACTTTAATATGCTATTGCTTTTCTACATTTTCTATCAGTTGACATTATGAGAATAAATAGTTAATTTTTTTCAGACTAGGGTACTTCCTTTCATTTCACACAAAGGCTTAATTATCAGATATGTGGCTCCAGGCTTCTCCTCACCCCAGTCCAGCTGTATAGTATATCCAGTTCTCAGAAGGGTATTATTTTGTGTATTATGGACAAAAAATCATGGAGTTCTGATTGATTCTACCACAATCACTATTGAACCCCTACTGCGTTCATCTGTATTGTTCATCTGATATTTTCAAAACCACCACTGTGTGAGGAAATGGCCAGTAGTACTTAAAATCAACGTGAACATTGTTCTATCGAGTCATGTGGTTCTTCCAAAAGAGACTCTCTTTCTTTGCTACCTAACATATACAACACATTAAACCAAGGGACACTGACAGGAAATAATAATGACACTGATTTTCCCAAGTCAACAGAGAGTTCTGCACCCAGAAATCATATTAAACTTTTGTCTTGCTTTTCCTTTCTGGAAGATGTAAAATCTTAGATCTATCTTTTACATCCTTTGTGAAATATGGTAATGCTTTATTTATGACAATCTGACTTATTTGATTAATATGATACAAGAAGTACTATGTATACTGACAAAGTTTCTATGCAAGAATAGTTGATCATTCATATGTGGTTATATTTTTTTAATCAGACAAATTTTGCATTAATTACAGGGTATTTATACTGATTTGTATAAGCCAGTATCAATAGTGCTCACAGCTCCCCTTGGGATTTCTGACACATCCCTCAGCCATGAGCTAAGTAAAATCATCCAGCTGAAAAATCTAGCTGCTTGGACACCAAAATGTATCTCACCAAACATCAGTCCCTCTTCAGGTTACAAGGCGCACTAGCTGCATAAATATGTATGGATTGCTAATGACCTTTAGTTGTCTGTATTTGATTGTGTTCATACTTATTTTTGAACACCAAAGTCACGTATTATCTATATTGTACAACCAAATAATAATGTTTTGAGGATGTTTACTATTCAGTGTCTTTTATTTTCTCAAAAATCATGAAAAGCCTCACATAGAATTCAATAATATACTAATCTATCCACCATGTAATTTTTTAACATCTATAAGCTACTATATCAGTTTTCATATTCAAATATATTTATAAAAAATAAACTGTTTCAGATACATGGATGGCTGGTTAGTATGAGTTACACTAAAGACCTCTGAAATACATTAGCATTTAACTTTTAGATTAAAAGATATTTGTAAATGTTTATGACTATCTGATATGGGAATTGATTGATCTAACAAGCTTAAATTGCATTATGTTCCACAAAACAGTAATAACCTTGAGGAAAAGCCATCAAGTAGAAATAGCAACATTAATCAAAAAAGGGCTCTCCAGAATAATTGGAGCTTTAATAAGAATAAGTGTATCGAAGCAAAACAGTTAACACTGTGTACTCTGCTGAATAAGCAAACCCATCTTAACATTTGTTATAAAAGAGAGGATCTTCCTCAAAATGATGGATTCTGATCTCGGCTGGCTGCTAAGTTTCACCATCAAATCAGCCTTGCTTTTCTGCTGAATACTTCAATTCAATAAGTATTTATGTGCTGGATGATATGCTAAACTCAAGGGGCCCCCTCCACTTATAGGATAAAAAAATCAGACCAATAAAGTTCCTTGTTTTAATATTATAAAGTAAACCAGTCATGTTTCTTTAATTCATTATCAAATGGCCAAAATTTGTAATTGTTGAATAATTGCTGTGAAATGACAAATTTTTATTGGAAAATTATGAGGGTATAATTATTAACTACACACAGACCAGATAAAAACATGGCCCATCTATGCTATTGTTTTATTTCCAACAAGTTCAACATAGATAGGCACGTCCAGCTACACATAGCATGAGAGAAATTAGCCATTGTACTCGAACCCATTACTCATTATTTTTACTAATGTTTGAGGGTTTTTATCTATGATAGTATTTCAGGTCTTCCAAATGTTTCATGGTTAAAAAATGTAAAAGTCTAATTATAGATTTTTAGTGCTCTCTGGATACAACCACTCAAAAAACAACTCAGGATATTTCAGTTCGCCATCTCTTTGCAATCTCCTTTAATTCCCATTACTTTTCCATTCCTGAGCATTTTTTTCTGTTGTCCCCTACCAATGGAGGTCTTATGCCACCTTTCCAATTACCAGTTATGCTCATTCTATGCCTTAGTTTTCATTTTAAAATTTACTTATGTTGCGAGATAGTCTCAGCAGTCAGGCACTGATCTATACACTTAAGACTTCTTTTCTCAGTGTGAGTACACACATATATTTTATGCATAAATGTATCTGCATGTCATTTTCTGGGATAAAGAACAGGTCAATGTCCAAATACATGGAAAAGCTGTAAGTCAAGTTCATCATTGCTGTTTCTTTTATTAATAGCTATGTTGTAAAGTATAACTCTCTAATAGTCTGAGTGCAACCCTATTATGTTGGAGAAGTGTCATGCTGTGAAATATTGACCAAAATCTGTCCCTTCTGCCAAATGTAAGCCAGTATTATTCACATCTTCATGTCAATTTCAAGCTGATTATTTCTTACTGAGAGGCAGTAAAGAGAGTAATATAACAGGGAGATCTAAATTAGAACACAGATTTTTTTAATGACAATAGAAATGCAAATATGATCCTAATTAATATGTTAATAGCTCTTCTCTATTTATAGATAGCAACTGGAGTCTAGCTTGGACTAACATGAATATCTTTCCATTTTCTTCTCCAATAAATAGGCAAGATTCTTTAGGGTAGCCACAAAGTATATATTCTTTAACTTTTTCATAGAAAGAAACTGTGCTATTCAAAAAAGACATAATTGTATTACTATAAATGCGATATTGCTTAAATCTAAGACTTCCTCATCATATTTTATGTCAGTTGAGAAGAAAAAAAGGCTGGAAAAACACCTTGGACCTTTTCAGCCATAAGATCCATCTGGTAACTTTTTAGTTATTTGTGAACCCAGTCATTAATTCACTTATATTAGCTACTTATACAGTGTCAGAAAATTGAGTTTCTGAAAAAGGTATGCACAGAAATTTATTGTCCTATTTTCTTTATTTGTGTGTGTAAAATTATAATAAAATTACAAAATATAAAAAGAAGTGTTATTCTTCTGTAACAGATATAGGACTGCCTTTTTAAAAAAATCTCTTGGAACACTTTAGATTTTGTAAGTATCTTAGAAAAGAAGCTAATATTTAGTCTAGTGTTGGTACCTGACTTTCATTCTGATCTTTCTACACAAGAAAAGGATATACCAGCACCTCCCTTGAAAATATGTAGAAATATAATAAGTTTCACTTCAGCTGATAAGAGCATAATTAGAATACATGTTGTCCTGGTAATTCCTAAATAGAAATCTGATATGAAATCCAAGAGATATTAAGAAAAAATTCTCCCTGGTAATAGAATCCTGTGCCAGGTTACCCGTACCAGAAAAGGTAGCAAGGCTGAATATGTGGCAATGAAAAAATAGTTCCTGGCAGCAGTTACCAAAGTAAAGAAACCTTAGGATTTCACTTTTAATTTAGTTATAATAATTCATTGGAATGGTGAGTGCTTCTATGTCAAAAACAATTGGAAATAATGACAAAACAAAATATAGTATTTGAGCATGACAAGCGACTTAACTAGGAGGAGAAATCCTCTTCTGTTTGGCAGAATTCTAATTTTCTCAAATACCTATTTACTATCTATGCTGATGAAGAATTCAATTCCAAGCACAAAAGGAATAAAACATCAGTCTTAGTAATGGATTTCAATCTGGGATGGAAGACAAAAATAGGTACATGTATTAAAATATGTTAATTTTAGTGTTCACATAATATCATAATATGTTTCTAATGTACTTTGACAAACTAGAAACAACCAACATTAACAGAAAATAACAAATGTGGTTAGTCTATTCATCCAGTTGTTAATTTACTAGCAGTGATTATTGTACTTCTTGTCATGCATTGCTAATGAAATAGCAGAAAAATAAATTAATCTAAAAAACAGTAAGGAGTGGCACTGCTGTTGAATTTATCAGCACTCCAGAACTTAAAAGAAATAAATGAGAAGAAACAAGAAATCCATTTTAAATACTATATTCTATTACCAGCACAAAAGAGTTCAATTGAATGCATGGAAGAGTTGCCAGAGCCCTGGGAAAATGTGTTCTATTTACCTGTCAATAGGAAACCCATCAGCTTAATGGCACTGATGTTCAGGCTTCCAAGTGGACTGAATGACACTGATGACTCCATTCACAAGACTGGTCAATGTAAAACGTTCTTTTCCTTAATAGAAATGGGCATAATACTGATAATTAAACTTTTATTAATGAAAATTTCATATACATGAAAGTGCTATGAGTCATTTACCCTTGACTTGAAGTAGAAGATAAAAAATGGTAGACATATAGACTTTCCTTTGCCTGTTTTGGAAGTCTCTTTATCAATTTGGGATAAGTTATAACCACAGGAACTTTATTTTGTCCTTATATGCTATAAAAATTGAATAAATTATAGAGTCATGATCAAATGATGAGTCAGGATGGATGAAACTAATCTTTAAAATTATACATCTCACTAACTGAGCATCATTTCCAGAGATGACGGGGTATTACTTAGCAATAATAGTTCCTATGGCACTAGATTTTCTTTCCATTTATTCATTCATTCAACCGACAAACATTAATTATTTGTTTATTAAATGCCAGGGAACACAATTAGGCTCCATGTATAAAAAATACTATTCAAAATAGTTCTTTCTGTAGACAATTCAATCATTTAAAAGTGTGTGTTGAAATATAGTTATGAGTATTTAGGGAAAGAGCAGAGATTTGGCCATTGTTTCTTAATAATTTGGGAAATGATTGATTTTAAATATCATTCTATGAATACTGATACAGTAACATGATTCATCTGTCATTCATCTACTATTCATTTATGCTTGTTAGTGCTTAGACATTTAAACGTATCTGAACTGAATTTATTTCGTAAGGAAGAGATGTGTATTACAATAAGGAAATTCTAAATATGAGCACAATCCTGTGCATGGAGGCATGTTTAAATCATTTGGCAACAAAAAAAATATTTTAAATAAATCTAGCAGAGAAACTTCAAGTTTCCAGAGCTATGAAATATTATGCAATTTGTTATAACTTAGAAGAATAAACCATTTTGGGTCGATATACATCATCATCGTTCTCCTAAAGGAAAAGAGGGGCAGCCTTACGCCGCTGTTTACTGACTATATGACTTTTAGTTTCTTAATGTCTCAGATCACTAAATTAGAATCATTTCTTCCCAGGAAATTAGAGGACTCAACTGAAAACAGCTGACCCACACATGACATTCAATATATGGTAGGATTTGGTTTTTTTTTCCGTCAAATTTTTACAGTTGGCCAAATTTACAATGCCCTGAGAACCTTCACATCCCCTAGAAATGGGTAGCAAAAGGAAGACTATCTAGTTTAGAGTGGCCCTCTTGAATTCCTACATTCTCTAAATATAGTCAGTAAATGGGAATGTGATGTAGGGCTTGGAAGAGGCCATAGGGAGAAGCCAATGGAGGAGAATTTTGATGGTGTTAGTGCTGCATCTGAAATATCTCTATGTACTTAAGATCTTTCCTCCTCCCTCTTACTATTTCAGGGATGGGAAACTTATCAACTCCCTGCTATTTCCCTTCTAGCTTCTCTATCCATATTTTCCTTCAGTCCAGTTAGGTATAGGTGGTTCTCCTCAAACTAAAGCTGAGTCTTCCACCTGGGTTCCCACTCCTGTCTCCTTCTACATTTTTCTTTCTGTAATGAATTTGACCCATTCTGAAATCTGTACCATCTCCCAGACAAAACATTCATCAACTCCTTTGTTCCCAGGCCTATCACTGTCCATATATATCCACTTCAGGTTTGCATTCCAGCTACCTGAAGAAGACTCTTGAATATATAGCTTGTCACCTATACCTATTCTACTATGATTCCTTCCTAGCCACTAGTATACCTGAACTGTTTTAGGTAAGATCACTAATAAGCTCTCTTTTGCTAAACCTGTGGGTTGCTAAACCTGAAAGAGGCTTTTCTGTCCCCATTCTTCTATGTTTCGGCATGATGAAACATAATTGACCTCATAACTTTTTGAAACACACTTCCCCGTGGCTTCCATAACAGCAAAATATCCTAGTCTTTTTTTACATCTCTGATTTTCTCACCTTTTATATTCAGATCCAACTCCTTTACCTTATCTTTAAATGTTAGAACTAGTTAGCACATGGTTCATCAACTCTTTCCTATCTTCCTACCTTCCTAAATAATACCAGTCATCCCATAGGCTTGAATACCATACCTTTGCTAATGAGCTCTGAACATATATCTCAATCTCAAATATCCATTCTCACCTCCAAAATCATACATAGCCAGCCACTTTGTGTTGTGAATTAACTTTGTCCCATATTCCTTCATCTTGATCAAATGTTCTCACTTTTCACTTGGCCCTTGCCTAAGACATATATTTTTAGTTTCCCCTTCTTCCTAACCTTCCACACAATTGTAGCTATATCATTGTAATGAACACTTTATCATGATCATGAATAACTTGGGGTGCATCCCTCTATGCTTAAATCTGAGAACAGAGCTGAAGGCACTTTATGGTCAGCCTGAGCTCCTGGGCCTCAGGAGTAGCCAGGGTGCTGGGATCATGCTTGCTCATCCCTGTAGTTCCATAAGTGCATGGTCCCTTTTTGTAGCATCCAGCCCTTGAAGAGTATTTCTACGAGAGTATTAAGATTCTCCCTTGTTAAGTACACGACTTCTTACTCAGTGGCAGTGGACACATACGTCTGGAGAAGATCTGATTCCTATCTACTGCATACTCTGAAGGTACAAAAGTTCCAAGGAAAAAAAGCTGAGTTGATCTCATGTCTGCTTGATGTACATTTTAATACTGTTTCTTCTTCCTATGTCTACCGAAGCTAGTTGAATAAGAACTCTAATGAAGAGACACAAGGATATCAAACTCTCTCTGAGAGTACCCTAAGCTTTTGAAATGAAGTCATGTTTTTTAAAGTGGAAGTTAATTCTCAGTTAGCTTACGCTTTTTATCCCCAGAGTAGGATAAGTAAGTGTGCAATTGATTTTAATTTAATATTCACGGTATATTACAGCTGCTGGAGAATATAAGAATTTTTTTAAAGAAAGAAAGCACAGCCTGGACCTAAACTTACCATTAGAATTATTGTCAGAGTTGTAAGGAGATTCTTGAATACTAAAGAGCACGTGTATAGGAAGTAATTGGACAAACATATTTTTAAAATATGCTTACACCAAACATTCAAAAACAGCTATGTGCTATGGAGAACTGAAAACAGAGCCTTTTCTCTATGTCATAATCTACTTGGCACGAAAAGAATGCTACAGTGTCTCCTCATATAAGTTTCCACCTGGAACACTTCTGTTCAGATGCTGGCTGTCTCTTTTTCATTACACAGTTCCCAGTTCAAATGTCCCTTGTTGAGAGAGGATTTCCATGGTCACTTAACTAAGTATAGACCACCTCCCTCCTATAGCATTTACCACTACCTTAAATTACCCGTTTACTCACTTGAGTTCTTTTCTTTCTCCACCATAAAAACACACTCATATATAAGCTCCATAAGAATGTGGACATTGTCTGTTTTAATCACTATAATAACAACAGCCATTCCCTACATATATGTAGGTCTGACACATACCTTTGACCCAGTATAACACAGAAGCATTTCACTCTTTCTAAGGGTTGGTGTCCTTGTCTAGAAAGTGAGTCTAGGTATTATTCTACAAGATTGTTGGAAGTTAAAATGAAAATCAAAGTTGTGAAAGCATTTTATACATAGAAAAACCCTTAATATATAAACTCGAACTGTAAATGCACATTGCTCCCACAGTTACATTTAAACTGAAATGTAAACAGTCCTTATTTTCACTAAGTGGTACCTAGAACTAGCATGAAACTGGTTAATAATACCTCTGAGCCCTTCCCACTGTGGCTCAGTTGGTTGGAGCAACTTCCTGTAATTGAAAGGTTGTGGGTTTGATCCCCGGTCCAGGTGTGTATGGGAGGCAACCAGTCCATTCTCTCTCTCTCTCTTTCTCTCTTTCTCCTAATCGATGTTTCTCTCTCCCTTCCTCTCTCCCTCCTCTCTCTCTAAAAGCAATGAAAATATGTCCTCGGCTGAGGATAAAGAAAAACAATAATAATAATAACACCTCTGAGTTTTTGGCTTACGAGATACAATGTAAGGGCAATATTATGAATTTCAGGGTATTTTTTTCTTTTACTTGTGCCATAAGTCCTGTCCCATGACTCAACTTCTCCTCCATTCCTTTCCATTAATCTGTTAACTTTAGTACTACTGTTAAATAATGAGCTAGTGTTCATTTTTTAGAAAGGCTCATTTTATAGAAAGGGTTTTGACACTTAAAATGTCATTGCTTCTGCAATCAGATGTAGTGCTTTTATATCAATTTGCAAATGGGTTAGTTATTTGATGCCAACTCTATTTCATCTTAGTTTTTAACCTGAAAATTTAGAGAAAAAACTAGAATATTATGACAGAGATTTCCTTTTGATCTTTACATTGACAGCAAATTTTTTTCTCAATAATAAGTTAGTTAAGATTAAAGAGAAAGTAATAAGAATATAAGAAACAAAAAAATAAGATTGTTACGGCATACTTTGCTCTTATAAATGCATTTTATCCCAAAGATTCCAAGCACGTTTTGCAAATGCTTTACTACCCCATAAGACTTTAGAGATTGAAAGGATTCAAAGGAATACATGAAGACTGAGAAAAAACTAAGGCCATCCCTAAGTAGCTTAGCTGGATAAACCAATCCCAGTTGAGAAGTAGTTTTGTCAGGTGCAAAATAGGACACACCCAATCTGACACAAATGTCTCCTACACCAAAAGCCTTATCTGACCTAAATAAGATGAAGCACATTTTACTCTTTTCCTTGGTTAATATGAACCCCAACCTCCCTTAACTTCCTGAGAAAATTTCTTAAATATTTCTTTCTGCCACTAAGCTGAGAACTTCTGTCAGGCAGAAGGTTTTTATATTTTTAGGTTGGGTGGTGGTTGAATAGCTGGAGTTTTCATTGTGTATAATTATTGCACATGGCTGTCTTTGCAGCCTGTCGAGAAGCCTATGTCCTGCTCCCCTTCTGCTTCAGGCACCTCAGGTTGTTTCACTTCCTGAGGCCTTATTTTATTTTTCTCACCTATCTCCGTTGTCACATTACTTACGCCTATAGCAGCACGTGTTACTCTTATATCCAGTTTAACTGTATGTGGAAACCACATAGGTACCCTCTGGATTTAAATAAGACTGTGTAGTCACTTCCTATGCACCCGCCTGGCTAAGACTCTTGGGGTGTCTCAGGGGCCTGCCTTACCAGCAATTTTTGACATGCCCCAGATTAAATTCATTCAACTTTTCATTAATATTTATTATGTTTAACCTTACTTCACAGGTAAGGAAGCTGAGTCACAGTAACAGTTAATTAATTTGCCCAGGATGACATAACTACTACTGGCAAAGTAGGACCAGACTTGGCTCTGCCCAGTGCCCACTGAGCGTTCTCCTCCCTACTGCTCAAGGGATGAAAGTCACCTTTCTTGTCTTACGATTATATACATCAGATATATGACTTAAGCATATTTTTAAAAAGCTATTTGTGACTCTTTAAAATACTTTATATTAGAACTTATAAACATAATCAAATGGATTCTATGCTTGTCCTAACACTAATACTAAGGGGCGCAATTACCCAGGTTGTCAAAAGAAGTATACACACACGTAGTCACATCCATACACCCAGAGAGAGATGGATACAAAGCAAGATATCTGCTAAAAATACCTCAAAAAAATATCTTTAAGTACTTCAAAAATTTAAGGCTTGGAATCAAACAGTAAAACCTGAAACAGAAGCTCGCTAAAGACTCTGTCATCTGTTTGAAGGCCCCTCGCTATGAATTCATTTGTTCAACAAATAATTCTGAGATCGGGTGCTATTCTAGGCACTGGTGGGCACAACAGTGAAAAAGCCGGCGGCGTTCATGTTCTCTTGGGCTGTATGTGTGCTTTGTGTTGTAGCAACAGTGGCTCTTGTTCTGATTCTTGGGTAAGCCACTGTCTTTCCCACCACCTTCTTCACACCTGCATTTGCTCTCCACCTAGAATGTCCTGCCATAGCACCTGCTCAAACCCCACCAAAATTCCATTTTACCTGGCTAGCACTTATTACCTCTCAATTCTCAATTTAATGCCATTTCTCTCAAAGAATGTTATTTTCCTCATCAGAATTACACATTTATTTACATGTTTATTTGTTTAAATTATGTCTCCCCACTGAGATGTAAAGCCCTAGTGTAAGAGATTCAAATCTGTTTTGTTCACCAATTTATACCAAGTACCTATCGCAGTGCCTGACACAAGTAGACCCCAGGATTTGATTCTAGTTTACTTTCTTGCTACATGCTGAACCAGCTCTGTCAAGACTCCTGGCTCCCTTTCCCTCCAAGATCAACCACAAAGGAATGAAAGAAGGGAAACACGAAACCAAGATGCTCAAAAGCCATGGGCTGATGGGACAGTTTTTGCTTTGACTTGGGGCAGGAGGAAGCCAGGGATTCATGGAGTTTAAATTGAAAAGCACTATTAGAGTTCTGTTTTTTTTTCTCCCTTCAATTTCCTTGGAACAAGCAGTGCTTGTCTCCTCCTGGTCAAAGGCTCAAGCCTTTCACCCAGGTGTTTTCACAAGTAAATCAGTACTATGCAAATATCTTTTGTCTTCAAGGAACTGTGAAAAAAATAAAGATATATTCCCTGGATGCAGAGGAAAGTGAAAAACTAGTATTTACTAAGCACATTTTCTGTGCCAAATTACAAAATGTTATATTGTCTTTATTTTGTTCAACCCTCCGTCTTGATTTTCCTCTTAAGAGAAGAACAGGAGCAATCACCATGTTAGAGATGAATAAACTGAGGCTCAGAAATTAAATTACTTATCCATAATCACAGAGTGTTATAAGAATATAAGCAGATTATAAACCTAGTTATATATAATTCCAAGATCCATGCTTTTCTAATAAACCAAAATTCTATTAAGGAACACAGAGTCATAGTCCAACGCGTAACACCACAGGTTACGCGGTGGGGTCTAAAACTCAAGTATCATAAATGAATATCCCATAAGCGAATACAATTTTTGCCATACGTACATAGGTTTTGGATTTCTATTTAACATTGTTAAGGAAAATTATGTCTTCAATAGTCATGATTGCCAGATTCTCTAAACAATAAATGCAGATGATAGAGCTGCATATATAAATACTCATGTAATTTAGACCTAACACTCACCCTGATTAGAACTACGTTGGGAAGTAGTTAATACTCTATATCTAGAAAACAGTAGTCATCTTACTTTTTCAATCATCTTGTGTTTTTGAATAAAATTCTAGCTCTTTGGTACATTGTATTTTTTAAGTATTACCTAGCAAAAGCAATACTGTAGTAACCATACAAAACATGGATAAAATCTATTCCTGCCCACTTTATAAGGTTTTAATTGAAAGGTAAACAACATATGTGTGAAAGGTGAGAGAAACCAAAGTTACCAGAAGAAGAAAACCTCTTAGTTTACCAGGTCTAACTTTGTTTACATATATTTTTCTGTCTTGAAATAGAGTTAAATACTAAAGAAAATGACTAAACATGGGTGAACTTAAAAAAAGGCTGCAGGATTAGAACTTTGTGATTTTTGAGGAGACAACACTTGCTACATAGGAAATTTTTGGAAAAATATTTATAGTAGTAAAAATGCTAACTTAATATTGTAAGAATTGCATACATTCATTTGCTAGAAATTCAGTGCCCTTTTCTTATGCTTCCTTCTCCAGTCTTCCATTCCCTCCAAATGCCTTTGTACATACTACACTGTATTCAGGGGATGAATTCATGATGATTTAACTTGGTCATTAGCAAATGAACAACTGCCCATGTTTCTGTCCTGTCATTTCAGATGTCCAGCTTTGACCAAAAAAATCAAATTTTAATTTCAGACTGAAAATGAAAAGTGGAAGTTGGCGTGTCCTATTACACCATCCCAAAGTATTTAGCCACTAGTCATTTTTAGAAGAAAAATCCATTCGTAATTGTGAAGGCTACCATTTTAAGTGATAAGTCACATCGTTCTGACTCAAAGTCCTTAGTTAATTTCAATAGCAATTCTGAGTATTTGATAACAAGATCAAATCAGATGGATTCTATTCTCATTCCACAGCGTCGTCTCCTACTATCCCAACAGTCGCACCCCCAGAGACGACTGTCTAGATAGACCGAAACTACTGCTGTGAAGGGTTGCTTTTCGTTAAGTTCATTTTTAACTTCCAATCAGTGAAATCTAATTAGATGTGCTATTTTCTTTTTCCTCAATTTTTGAAAGTAGAGGCTTAAAAAGAATTCCTCTTCACTTTTCCAATTATCAAGCCTGGTTTTAGTGCAGATATAAA
>PVJD01007015.1:0-89934 GCA_004026545.1 Mormoops blainvillei | reverse complement strand
GGGGCAGGGAGACCTACGCAGGCTCCACAAGTGTGTGCCTGGAGGAACGCGCAAGCGGGACAGAAAGGACAGAACTCCGAGTAACTCAGACCCTCGGGGCCCTCAGTCAGTAATAACGGCAACCGCCCCACTCGCTTCCTTGCTTGCTGAGTCTGTTCCGCTTCTGCCCTGCTCCAGGCCTCCCACCCCGCTCTGCCGCGCCACCGTTCTCCGCCCCTCAGCCACGCAGCCAGCAGGCCTCAAGCCTCAGAGCTGGCCTCCCCTCCCCACCCTGGTTTAGAGTCTCCGGGCACCTCCCACCCAGTCTTGGTGCACAGGGCCCATTCGGCCCCACCGACACTGGCCTGCTGAAGCGGTGGCACCACACTCGACTGGCCGCTTATCTGCTCTCCCAGCCCCGAGTCCCCCACCCAGCCCCGTTCTGCTCCCAGCACAATGTACAGGAGGCAGCGGAGTAGCTTCCGCAGGAAGGCATGGACTCTGCAGTGGGACAAGTGCGTGTTCAAGTCACAGTTCTGCCGCTTGGGAGTCTGTGCAGTCAGCCGCCCTGAGCTCATCTCCAGTGCAGAGCCGGTTTCTACTGTTAGGGCTGTGAAGGGTTCAGACGCGGGAAGGCCCAGTGCCAGCTCCGAACAGGGTGGCCACTGCCTCCCCCGGGGAAAGCTGCTCAGGGGGCAGCTTGGAGCCCCCTCCAGCCAGGTAGGGTTAAGCCTCCCTCTAATCAAGACAATTCATCTGGATGAGAGCAGACCTTTACCTTGTACCCGTGTGCCCTGTCCCCTGACCAGGTGGTTCCTTGCATTTTCACAGCCCTCTCAGGGGACTATCCTCAGCTCATTTTGCAAACGAAGACACGAGCCCCAGGAAGGGGGAGGGCCGGACTGACCCAAGACCACACACCAGCACGCAGCCAGGCCAAGAGGACAGCGACCAGTGATCGCTCCCAGGTACCACAGTGGCGCGTCCACACGTGCACGCACACCACCCTCCCGCCAGAGGCTCAGACATTCGGCAGTGTGTTCTGTTTACCCCGAATACCAAGCCAAGGTCACCAGGAACATCAGCAAGCAGATTTTGTGGAAAAGTCAGAGTTAAGTGTTACAGCTCAATTCACTGATGCTAATTCTAAACCAATCAAAGCAGTAGAAAACTACAGTCAGCAAAAAATAATAACCAAATAAATGTTAATATGTCTGCCATGTGCTCAATGCTTCACATTCACGTACATTCTCTTCCCCATTTAATCCCAACAATACTTTGAGGCACGAACTTATTTCTACTTTCCAGATAAGAAACCCAGGCGGAATGACCCAGACCCTGTGCTGCCTGGCCACCCTCACGGGCTCCTTACCTGCCCCCGCCCCCGCGCCTCACGGGGCTCGCCTGCAGCCAACCAGCTTTCAGCGCGGGGCACGGAAACCACTCTAGGAATTTTGAGCAAGGGGGGACTTAACTCAAGGAAGTCGGTGATTTCAACACGGCTGTAAGGGCTCGACACGGGGCCCCAGGAAAGGCTCCCTGAACTGGCGCACCAGGGGACTGCCACAGCGGAGTTGCCTGCCCCTGGGATGATGGAACACAAGTGTGCAGGTCAGGAAGCCCCCGCCGCGGTCTCTCGAGGCTGGAGTGCAGAACGCAGCCACCTCTTCCACCACAACCGCCTCCGGACATCCAGGAAGCACACAAGGGATGTGCTGCGGCGGGGGAGCCCCTCATCTCGAGGAGAGCAGAAAACAGCCAAAAGGGGAAGGACAGTGGTCTCCATCATACTCCTGCCTCAAGTGGCTCACACAGGGAGAACTGGATGGCACCCCATTCATAACCAGAGCCAGTGGCAAGGGACTCTGGGAAATGCCCATCTTCCGCCTCTGGCTTGTAGAGTGCTGGAGGCCCCCCCCAGGAACACAGCCTGGGGCGTGAACCAGCCAGCCCACAGAATCTTCCACACCACCTCAGAGTCCGAGAATGGCGGCTGGCAAGCCCTTGGTGTCACCTGTGACTCCCTGTGCTCTGGCTGTCACATGTCTCTGAAGGGCACCCCCTGCCCCCCACCGTTTGTAAGCTAATCACATCCCACAAAAGCGAGCACACAGCACACGTCTTCCTTAGCACTCACTGCTCACGTCCCCTTCCAAATAATCAAGTCCCAAAAGCCTAGATCAGTACAGGACCAAACGTTTCGGTTGGGCACTTTCACAGCAAATCAATGTGCCGGTTTAAGGATGTACTTTTCTTACGCCAATGGTTTCAAACTTTTTTTGTATAGCAGGACCTTTAAAAAAAGTGCAATCTTGCATGAAACCCCAACAAAGGTAGAAAGCAGGGCCAGAAATTCAACCTGCATTCCGGATCTGTGCTCTGCCCAAAACTTTACCTGTATCGTCTCATTTAACCCTCACACCAACTCTTTACAAGAGGTAAAATTAGCCCTGGCTGGTGTGGTTCCGTGGATTGGGTGCTGGCCTACAAACCAAGAGGTCGCTGGTTTGACTCCCTGTCAGGGCACATCCTGGGTTGTGGGCCAGGTTCCCCTTTGGGGGCGTGAGAGAAGCAACCAGCTGATGTTTCTCTCCCTCTCCCTCCCTTCCCCAATCTCTGAAAATAAATATAATCTTTAAAAAAAAAGGAGGTACAATTAACCCCATGTCACCCTGGAGCCCTGGGGATCACAGAGGTTGAGTTTCTTGAGGTCATACATGTCAAAAATGGCAGAACCCCCAGAACCGGGGTTCAAGCCAGAGTCCGAGCTGGAGCTGAGCAGCCCCAGCTCTCAACCACCACACCCCTCATCTCTATCTTTGAATTTCAGCTCAATGCCAGGTGAACAGGAGGCAGACTGTGTCCCCAGGGGCTCTAGCCAAGCCAGGAAGCAGGTGGGAAAAACGCACTGTTACAGTTCTTTAAACACGGCCAGGTGCCCCGCACCTCCCTGCCTCCTACCGCAGTTCCCTCTGCCCCTGTCCTTGCTGGGCAAGCCCCTTCTCCCAGCATCCCCCTTCGGCAAAGGGTACTCAGGCACCCCTGCTGAGAGCTTAACAAAGGATCGCACAAAAGGGGGTGTAAGTGGTCGGAGCCGAAGAAGAGCCTCCAGGCCTGCGCAGGTCAGCAGCCCTACACCCCAGGCTTCTCAGAAACACCCTGTCTCCTGGGGAACGCAGGCCTGTTACTCAATTCCTCTCGCAGCTGCCGTCTGGGCTTCTAGATCAATACTGTTCAACTACACAGGGCTCGGAGGATCCCGTAACACAGGCCCTCTCCTCTACGGAGATGAGGATCCTGCTCCGATTACATTGCAGTAGTAAATTTCCTTTAAGGAAGCAACTCGACACCAACCTTTCACGGCCTGCCAGCGCAGTGGTTCTCAAAGGCTGGGTGATTTTGCCCACCCCACCCTCCTGGGACATTTAGCCACCTGTAAGGACATTTCTCACTGTCAAAACTGGAGGTGCTAATGGCATCGAGTGAGTAGAGGCCAGGGATGCTGCTGAACAGCCTTCAGGGCACAGGAAACCCTCCCCGACAAAGTTTCATCCATCCCGAACGTCAACAGTGCCAAAGTGGAGAAAACCTGGCCTCTTTCAATAATGGATTAGCAGAAGCATGTACAGTATCGGGATGAAAACTAGAAAAAGCTTTAAAAAATGTCTCGGTGGGCGTTTTTGTTTGTTTGTTTGTTTGTTTGTTTAAGAAACAGTCATTATTTACACTAGAATCACAGGGAGCTGCTACTTAGGTGCTGCCAAGAAGTGTTCTAGATGCTTCACCCGCTTGATCTCTAACCTTGCACAGTACTTTCTGCCTCAGTACATTTCTGCCTACTGTGTGCCAGGCCCTCGCTGCAACGCCCGTGAATTCACTCACCCATAAAATGCTCGGTAGGTTCCAAACATTTTTGGCACAAAGCCCTTTCCCCTTCAAAGGAATTCTAGATGGAAACTCCAGCTCTGGCTGGTGGGCTCAGTGAACTGAGCACCGGCCTGCAAACCAAAAGGTCATTGGCTCGATTCCGGGCCAGAGCACGTGCCTGGGTTGCAGGCCAGGTCCCCGGCTGGGGGCATGAGAGAGGCAACTGATCGATATTCCTCTTGTACATCAATGTTTCCCTCTCTCTCTTCCTTCCTCCTTCCCCCTCTCTCTAAAAATAAATAAAATATTTAGGAAAAAAAATAAATTCTTCTCTAACACTAAGATCTTAAGACAAGAAACTCACTAGACTTGGCCCATGATATCACACATTTGATTAATTTGTCATTAATATTCCACTAGCCTCCCCAAGGAACTTAATGATGGTCTACAATACTGTCATAGCCACCAAGACAAGGGTAAGGAAACAAGAAGCAAGGACTACTTGTATTGATTTCTGGGGCACAAAGCCGACAAGGATTTTCCAGAGCCAGTGTCTGCAGAAAAGACCCGCAGGAATAGGCGGCGTTCCTTGCGCAGCAGAAGGGGCTGCACGACAGCCCGGGAGAGGAAGACGGCAGGCGGAGCTGGGGGGGCGGGGAAACACACCACTGATCACCACAGCAAGCTACTGCCGCGTGGTGACGCCCACCCGCCGGCGCCACCTCCTCCCCAGGAGCCCACGGAGAAGGCCTCACCACCCGTACTGCGCAGACGAGGGGCCGAGACAAAGCACAGCATGACGAGGACGACGAGGCTATGGGCACACGGGCGTGAACGTGGCAGCACCTGTGCCAGCACTCGCTAATGCTATTCTGGAGATGGGAAAACTAATTCCAAAGTGAAGCGGCCTGCTCAGGGTCACACGGCAGGACGCAGGCACAGGCGCCTGAATTCCAGGCCTCAGCTCTCTCCTCTACGGGGCTTCCCAGCCATCCTCATTTGCGGCAAGGTTTCCCAAACCCACCGAGAACCCTGAGGGACTGGGGAAACCTGTCCCCTGGCCCTTCGCTGAGAACGCGACTATGGAGCTCTGGGACGGGTCCCGAGGCGCCCCGTGGACAGGCACCCAGGGCTGTTCACAAACAAGGAACGACGACGACACCAGCCCGAGTGAAGGGATCTGCTTGGCCGCACAAATCTGAGCCGCGACAGCGCAGCTTCAGGGCTGCGGCGCCGGCAGGCAGGGTGACAGACAGCCCCCCGCCAAGCTCCTGGGCTGCTCCTAGTGAGGGTGGCTGCTGGTGACCGCTCTGAGACTGGGAACGCTGCTCACGGTTGCGGGACACCTGTCAGCAGGCACGTCAGAGGGAAAAGGTGCCCTGCAAAACGTAACCACGCCCCGGGCCGGTTCGCTCCGGGCCGGTCCTGGAATCATCGGCAGTGGCCCCACAGGCAGCTGAGGAGGCCACTGAGGCAGCAGCAGGTCAGCGTGTGTGCCCACGGTCATAGACGTCTTGGTTGACTCTGGCCAGCACATCCCAGCTGCTCAATCAGGACACCCTGTACTGCAGTGTCCAGCGCGGGTTTTGCTAGGGGCACACCGTGGGCAGCCAGGGTCTACTGCAGGCCCGCTCCCACCTGCTGGGCCCTTTGAAGGGCAGCTGGCCACTCTCCACACGCTCCCTCCACAGCCCGTGCCCTCCGCACAGTAGTTCACAGTTTGGGGGTTTCCATTTGCTCGTGGGACTGACTGTTGTGCCCACTTCACCACCCCAGCCTGTAGGCCCACCCACAGGTACCACCTATGACCACTGCTACCACCGTGTGACACCTGTACTACCTGCCAAGACACAAACACTTGTTGAATGACAGCACTAAAGCACAGATAAGGGGCCAATGCTGCAGGAGCCGTCCTCACGGGGACCCTGGCAGCCCTGGTTTGGCACCTGGGTGACAGGGCACTATGGAGAATGGGGGACGTAGGTGACAGCACACACCTCAGCAATAAGGCCAGGGCCAGAACATGAACACAGGTGCACAACCACGCAGGAGCACAGGGGACGCAACCGGGGGCACCCAGAAATGCCAGTCCTGAGTAATGCAGATGGGGATGGAGTTAGAAATGTGGGTTACTCATTCTGCTATCAGCCTCATTGGCGCCTGCTGGTTAGTTCAAAGAAATCAAAGTATTAGCAGAAAGGGCCCTTCAGATAATAAGGCTGACGAAGTAAGGCTGCTGATTTGCTAACACAGACCACTTGCAAGTCACCCTCAGCCGCGACAGGTCAGAAGCCAGGAAGTGATGACAGACCGTGTGAAGAACCAGGAACACAGGAGTGACAACGAGCAGGAGTCACAGGGCGGCACCGCCAACAGACCAGTCCTGCACAACACTCCGTGGGTTCCGGGCACGATTCCCCGATGACACAGGGCCTGCTCAACGGGGCAGGAAACGGGCAACACACGCTCAACGAGGAGAACAAGTCAACTGGTCTGAACTCAATAACCTACATCTTCTGGAGAAACAAAGATGGTGTTACCTGGTAAAGAAGTTACTAAATGGTCCCAATATTTTCAATTTACTGCCCTCTGCAATTTCATCCACATAGTCCTGCTGGTGTAGGTCATGGGCTTCCTTGATGGAGCTCAAAGTGACGTCAGTAAACTGCGGGTCATCGTCATTCTCCAGGGTCACGATGGCACTGGAGCTGCTCGTGACCACGAGGTCCAAGATGTCCTCATTACTGACGGAGAGTGCGGTGGACAACTCTGTGCCGAGACTGGACACGCTGCAGAGAGAGACATCGTCACTGCGGTTCAGGGCTTTGGAGGTGGGGCTGTAGAGCCTCACTGAGTCGTAGCCCGTCCTGGGGAACGTGGAGGACTTCCGCACACTCTGCTCCCGCTCAGTGCTAGAGGCGGCTGGCGGGGCGTAGGAGGGCAGCGGGCATGCGCTCTGGCAGGCCCGCTCAGGGGCGATCTCCGACTCAGACTGTTTCCTCTTCACGCGGGCCACGCTGCAGGGGACGGGCTCCGGGTCGCTGATCTCGAGGGTAGGGATGCCCGAGTCCACCGACTGCAGGCTGTGCTGGTCTAGCGCCCCGAGCTGCAGCTCGGGCCCATGCTCCGGCAGTGACGGGGATCTTGGTGCCTTGAGGTTCACGTGCTGCAGGTTTGGAACGTGGTCTGCTGGCTGACCATCCAGAACGCCCATCAGGGCTATGCCATTCGTAGAGCTGGAAAGGCTTCCATCAGTCATCTTGGTCCAAGGAGAAACTAGGAAAAACACCAAAATGGAAATTAAGGCCGTGGAGGTAAGAGCCAAAGACGCCACTCCTCCGATGCACGGCTCCAATGCTCTGACACCTTTTTTAAAGAAGGAATCCTTGAAAAAAGTCCTACATACTCAAGTTTTAATTCAGGACTGGCAGCTAAAGGTTTAACATAAATTATCATGACATATTTTAACAGGAAGATAACTACAAAGGGTACACGTAGGGTAAAAATACATATAATAATCACCTTCACCATCCTCATCGCCACCCACCAGTCACATCTGTGACCCCCAGGGCAGCACTGGCAACAGCATGAGGACTGTGCCAGGCAAAGTCTTTTTTTTTTAATGATAAACAGGCTACCTCTGTTGAAAGTATGTGAACTCATAACCCATACATAGTCAAGGTTCTACTTGCTCTGAGGCAGTATAAAAATCAAGTTGTTTTCGCCCTGGCCGGGTGGCTCAGTGCGTTGGAGTACCGTTCTGTGCACCGAAAGGCTGCAGGTTTCATTCCCTTTTAAGGCACATACCCAGGTTGCAGGTTCAGTCCCTGGAGGCAACCGATCGATGTTTCTCTCTCTCTTTAAAATCAATAAACATATCCTCAGGTGAGGCTTTTTAAAAAAAAAATCAAGTTGTTTTTAAAATGAGATCAACTGTATACATGCCATGTGCAGCGAGAGCACCCCAACCGCATCCCTGCCAACAGTGGCCCCCCACGTTTTTGTCACCTCACTCAGGTCCACGAGGTGAGGCAGTGTCCCTTTTACCACAGAAAAACTGGAGGTGAAGAGAGGTTAAGAAACAGGCCCTAGGTCACACCATTACTTAATGGACTGGGTCCACATGGCTGACCCCCAAAGAGGCCATAACGAGTGGACGAGTGGCTTAGTAGGGAGTGACAAAAACCCAGGTCAGAAGGCTCAGATAAACAATAAAGGCAAAAGAAAGACCATAAACCTATGATACAGACTTGAGTGAGAAGTCAAAGTGGCCAGTGGCACACACGCCCAGGGCCCTGCCCGCAGTTCTCTTGCTTAAGACTGGGGTGGGGAGGGGAGGGTGGGAGGTGCGCCAGCTTGGACAGAAGTCCCCAGTGGACTGAGGGCCCTGGCATATGTGATCTCACCCTCGATTGTCCCTTAAAGTGTCAAAACTAAAGAGATCTGGAGGTGCATTTAAATCTGATCTGTGAAGCAGAACACCACTGAGGACCAGACTCGGGACATTCTGGGGTCCTGTCCCGCCCACCACACCGCCTTGGGAGTTTAAGGTAACCGTGAGAAAAGCCCTCAGCAGGCTCTGGGCCCCCTGCGGCGGCACTCTGTGGGCAGCTGCCAGCAGCAAACAGAAGGCAAGGAAGGTTTTGAAGCACGGCGGCAACCACACCCTTTGATAACCACGCCCTCCTGGGTGTTTTTTTAGCCTTTGGTAAAGAGCCTTCCAGCTCCCCTTCAAGGAGCCTAGCCCACCCCTCTCAACGTCAACGCGCCAAGCCAATTCATTAAAAGTAGAAAAGGGAGGAGGGGTTCATCTCCTTCCCTCTCTGAGAATGAAGGAACCAGTCAGTGCGGCACTGGGGCAAAAATAGAAATATGAAGGAATGAATCAAAATGCAGAATTCAGAAATAGACTGAACCACATATAAAAACCTGAAATGCGACCCAGGGAAGGAGGGAGGATTATCTAACCATGATGTTACACCCAGCCCATCAGCTATCAATTTCTCTAGGAAGGGAGAACACACTGTGCTGCACCAAAACAAAAATACAGACAAAATTAGCGTTTAATACAAAAATGAAATTATAAAGGTGTTGCATAAAAGAAAGTGTTCTCTGGACATGGACGCCAGTGCGTTTACTGCGGGGAGGTGGGGAGAGGAGGTGAAGGACGGTACAGGGGGGATAAATGGCGATGCAAAAAACAACTAATTAAATAAAAATTAATAAAATAAAAAATACAGAGTAAAAACTCAGTTCATCCTCCGAAAGTATCTGAGCACACCTCGCCGTATGTGAACACATTTTAAATGCTTTACAGCTCACACACAAACTTACACAAACCTGAAAGTTCTCCTTTTTTATTTTAATTAAAAGGAAAAAACGTAGCTAAGAGTGGATCTTCGGTGATGTCAAAGGTAAACAGAATTCTCAAAACACCGCCAACAGTCCAACAGGTCCAAGTGGCAAAAAGCCTAAACTCGAGAGGAAATCCTCAGCGGAGAAGGACTCGGACAGGCCTGGCTGAGACGCGGCTCTGCTGCCCACCAGCCTACCAGCCAGGGCGACCAGGGGTGGTGGGGAGGTGCTGGGCCTTTCGGAGCCTCGGCCCCCACCCCGGCCCCCACCCCGGCCGGCCGCAGTGAAATGGGGCCATCCCACAGGAGCCCCGGGAGGCCCTAAGGGTAAATGAACGGAGGAGGTCTGGTGAAAGCCCCGGTTCGCCCTACGCCTGACACACAGCAGGCCCCCAATACGTGGGGATTTTCTCTACTTCAGCCGCATTACAAGCTCAAGAGCCTGCAAAAAAAAAAAAAAAAAAAGATTTTGAACTGAAGTACCAGAGTAACGGGAACATGTAACGAGATGTAACAAGTGTTAAGTGAACCCAGGGACCCCCTTCTCTGAGTCACCCAGTGAAAGCACAGGGAAGAATGGCGGGTGGCCGCCTCACTCTGTCCCCCCCGTGCCGCCACGGAGAGCAGCCCGAGGGCCTCCTCTACGGCAGCCACTGCGCCACCTTTGAGGTCTCCGCTCGTTCCGAGTCCAGTTTAAGTTCCTTAAGCCCCAGGAACAGGGTGTTCCTTCAGGGACATAACCCTAAAAGGGAAAGAGCACTTCCGCTTGCAACACACTCTGAACCAAACCCTGCGAGGCCCAAGGCCACCTGTCCTCAAACCTTTCCACCTGGTGCCACCAGCGCCGTAAAACCAGAAGCCGCACTCCCGGTGGAGCACCGGCCTTCCAGGGGAGCCCTGATGCAAGTGGAGGCGCACAGCGCGTGCTAGGACGGGCTGCAGGGTGAGCTCTGGCAGCCCGCCAGGAGGCCAACTGCCGATGGCCTGCCTCCAAGTCACACGTTTTCTAAAGACAGAATAAGCCTAAATTCCCCAAGCTGGCATGGGGCGCTCCTACCCCATCCCTGCCAGCCTCCCCAGCCTCACGCTGTCACCCTCAGCTCTCTCAGCACCCAGGATTACTGCGCCATGCCCAGGCACTCTCCCAGCTGGGCCTTCAGAGCCCCCCCTAGGGATCTGGTAGCAGGTGCCACCAGGAGGCATAGCACGATTCCAAGGCCACCTCCTCTGAGCCTTCCTACCGCTCCCAAGAAGCCGCAGGCCCTCCTCCCTCCTCAGCTCCCCCTGGCTACATCCCACCTGGAACAACTGTATTTACAGCTGTTGCCACGTCCCCCTGCACTGGTTTCGAAGCTCCAGGCACATGTAGCACCAACGGCTTCTGGACACCATTGCCTGGCCAGGCGCTCGGCACGGACGAAGGATTCCAAAGCCTATTCGCTGAGTTAATTATTACTAACGACTACATTCTACGTGAGCAGGCTTCAGGAACAGTCCATCCAAGAAACATCTGGTGAGAACTGGGTTATGTTCCAAAAACAAGGTAAGCAGTGGAAGTAACAAAACAAGGAAGAAAATCCGTCCCATCGAGCTCCGGGACACAGAAAGGAAGCGATGTCCGCCCTGCGCCTCAGGTCTGCTACCGGACCAGCCAGCGAGGAACACTGTCAGCAATCGACAGTGTAGGAAAATAAAACACAGCTCCTCCCTCCACAGCTGTCTCCCGAAGGCCACACCACCACAGCCTGAGAACGCAAGCCCGCCGCAGTGGCCACCGCAGGGCACTCCCTTCAGCTCCCGGGCACAACCTGGCAGCCGCCGAGGAAGCACTCGATACAAGCATAATGATGACCAGCCATCACCTCCCAGGCCAGAGAAAACACGTTAGACATCAAGTATGGAAAAGAGGAAGGCTGTACTCATCTTAGGCCGCAAGACCATCAGAGTTTTATCTACCCGCCACAAAACTTGAGTTCTGCAGGTAGCAAATAAGATAAGTGCCCCCAGAGATTCAAACAAGCCGCACGCTGCTGCGCCCCGTCGCAGGATTAATGTAAATCAGAAAGTGGGCAGTGGGTCTGCCCATGATTCTGCATAAGGCTGGAAAACAATTCCATCTTGAAGCAACAGTTTAATTTTCTCTTCCTTAGAAGGCGACAGGACTAAGTCTTGACTAAATCTTCATGAATAAAATAAAGAATTTATGAAGCCCAAACCAAATGATTAAGTTTTGTCCCCGGCACGGAAATGCACTCCTTGGTGGGTGCGGGGAGAAATTAAGCCACCGACCCACGCAGACGTCCTCTGGCTCCTTCCCATCCACTACGCAGCCCTCCTTGTCCGGCTCCCCTCTGGAGAGCGCAGCGGAGAGCCACCCTCTCGAGCCCCATCGGCACAGGGAGCTGCTGTTCTCCCTGTCCTCCCAGGAGGCTGCAGGCACTCTCCTTCGCTGCCGCTGCCAACCGCAGGTGCCCATCAACCCAGCTCCGCCCCGACTCCCTACCCTTCCTCTCCAGAGTCAAGCCCACAACTACCTGCGTGGCATTTCCCCTGTGGGTGCGCCAGCTTCCCAGAGGGCTCCGCAGCACCAACTACCACCTTCCTCTTTTTAACTCGGGTCCTGGCTCAGGCAGAAAGGCTCCCGGAAAGAAAGGCACGGGACGGTCCCGGGTGCAGGTGCCTCAGCACTGACAATTAACAAGAGCGGCCACCTCTGCTCGCCAAGTGCGCGTTACACGCTGGGCGCTGTGTTCAGTGTTTCGTGTCTACACCCACCCTCTGCGTGACCTCCACAACAACCCCGTCATTACCAGCTCAGGGACACGTAACAGAGGTATGGAAGGTGTGCGAGACAAAGTGGTTGTAGCAGGGCTGACCTGACACTAAAGCACTTCCTCTTCACATGATTTGCACAATGGCCTAAAACAATGGGTTAATTTGTATTCCGTAGAATGAAATGTCAACTATAAAAGTAGTTTGGTTTTTAAATGGGTTATTATTTAGGATTGAAAAAAAATCCTAAAGAAAAGAACTTCTTAGAAGCTCAATATGCTCCTCTGGAGGGTGAATGGCAACTTTTAGGCACCTGGAACTTAACACAATGTTGTTTAAATAAGTTTTGGCCCATCAGCAAACCAGGCAGAAAGTGGGGTTAGAGGGTCCCCAAAGGCCCCTTTACAACCCTAAGGAACAGACATCTAAGTTACACTGCCCAAAGGCAGTTATGTTTAAAAGGCATAGGTGGGGACATTTTAAATTAAGGACTTTCAATGTATGGGGGATTCCCCACGACCACAAAATGTTTCAACTACATCTAGTGATTTACCAAAACTAATCATCATAAGCACCTAAGTGACTGAGGGGCAGCTGACAGGTTAGGGAGATATTCAAACCACTTAAGAAAACCAACATAATTTACACTCTTAATTACTACTAAAAGAAACCATTTACCAAAGACTTACCATGACCAAATGTGCTCTTGTCTGCTCTCGTCATCACAAGCCTGGAAGTACACTGAGGACACTGAGATCAGAGGGGCTGATTAACTCGCCGGAGCGCACACAGGAACTGAAATGGGATTCAAACCAGGCCTGATATCAAAGCCGCAGAAATGGTGTGCTGGAGTGCTTAGAAACACATGCCCTGAAGTTTGTGATGATCGATAAGGTGAACAGTTAATGATTTTTTCTGTATGTATGTTAGCTTCAATAAAAAAGTTTTAAAAATAAAATAAACAAGGGGGAAAATGTAGGTTCTGGAGATAGACTGTCTGGGTTCAAATCCCAGGCCCTCCATTTTGTATGACCTTGAATGAGTTTCTTGATTTTCCAATGCCTCGTTTTTCTGTGTAGCAAAATGGGGCCAACAGCAGACCCTCTCTCCTTATGCAGCTGACAAGATTAGGCAAGCAACCCACACAAAGCCTTCAGAGTTGTGCCCACGAGAGTTAGGCCGTAGAAGAGCAGCCTGGTGTTACTCTTTCCTGGGCACCGGATAGGGCCAGCCCGCTCAGGTCCACGATTTTAGCAACTCATTTGCATAAGCAAGATCAGATGCAGCCAGTCTGTCTGCACAGCTTCACTGCACAGCTTCCTCTGTCCCCAACATCTCTCCCCTCACTTGCTAGGCAGTGCTGATTGAGCTCTGGGCCTCAACTTCCCCATCTGTGAAATGAGACCATCAGCCCAGCTGACCTACCTGAGCTCCTTGCAGCTTGACACTCTAGAATTCTAAACCCCGGCCCTAGAGAGTTTATATCCGCCCTAAAACAAACGTAAGCGAAAAACACAGACACTTCCCGAAAATCCTTTCACATACTCGTAAATGTCTATTTTGATGGCGAGCCTTCTCCAAGGTCTCAAAGGTCCGCCAGCAAGCACAGCGTGCTGGGCAGGCATCCCCCGCGCTGAGGCTCTGACACGGAGGCCAGAGGCTCCCAAACCAGGTGCTCTGCTAAGCTGGGCGCTCGCTGTTACGGAGGCCTTCCGCAGGGCACACGCACTGGGAAGTGGAGGCCTGGGGGACAGGAATTCTCCAGCTGGACTGAGGGGAGGAGAAGTGGAGGCGGGGCGCAGGGGAGCGGGAGCCTCAGGGAGAGCGCCTCAGGGGCCGCAGCGCCGGTGAGGCCGGGGCAGGCGGTGAGAACGGTTTCTCCAAACCGGAGCCCGCGCGGCTCGGGGCCCCGTGAAGTGCTGCGCAGGGGCCGGCCGGGCCTGCGAGGACCGCGGAGGACGCTGTGGTGCAGAGACTTGGAATCCCACCTGAGCCTCCCCGCCGCCCCCCGGGACTCTGAGCCAGGGAGTTACGTTACCTCCCGGATTTAGTTTCCCGAACGGCGCATTCCCTCAATAAGCCTGGGCCCAAGTCCATGCCAGGTTCTCACTAGGGCTGGAGGTTAGGTGGACCCCACAAGCGCAAGGGGCCGAGACAGGACACCTAAGACAGCCTGGGGGCGCAGTGGCACCGGGGACTGAGCAGGAGCTAGCAAGTTGGGAAGAAGTCGCACCCGAACTCGAGACTGGGGCTGGTCCTGGCCAGATGAACAGGGCAAGAGGAAGTGTTCCGCCGCTGCCAGGAGAGCCGGCCCAGGCACAGCGCCTCGCAGTGCCCAGCGCTCAGACCTGACTGCGTGGCCGCAGCGCGTCCTCCCTGAAGGCGCCACAACATCGGTGAGGGGCCACCAGGCCCAGCTACTGGCCCCCAGGACCTCCTGCGCGGACAACTTTCCAGAGCACAGCTGCCATTTCCACGTTGGCGAAAACGGCGCCTTGTGCAATTTCAAGGCAGAAATGGTTGCACGTGGCCAGGCAAGGATCCTGCCACTAAAATGCCCGATAGGGGCCCGGGACTGGAGCGCGCAGGGCCAGTCCTCCGCTTCATCACAGCCTCGTCCCCTTGGCTTCCAGCCGCGGACTCCTTCCTTCAGACGGCTTCCTTGCCAGCCTGGGCCACCTGGGCAGCGCCCCCGCCCCCAACCCTGACACACCCCGGCTGGGACCTCCCAGCCTGGATCGCCGAGGCGCAGGGGGTCCACGGCCGGAGAACAGGAGTCCCTGGCCGAGGAGTAGAGGGTCCAAGAAGAAGAGTGTCTGGGCCTAGGGGCAGGGATTCCAAGAAGGAAGGGGGTCAGGGGCTCCACGGCGGAAGGGGGGACCCAAGGAGTCGGGGACCCGGAGGTGGAAGGGTCCCGGCGGCCGGGAGGGACGGGTCCGCGCGCCGAGCCGGCTCCACTCCGGGCCGGGAGCCCCGCGCATCTGAGGGGGCAAACTCTTCATCAAGTTCCGGAAAAGCAGCGTGTCAGGGCGCGCGTCTCGCTGAGGGGCGGCCGAGAGCCGCCGGGGCCCCGCGGTGTTCCCCGGGCCCCACGCGCTGCCCAACGCGGGGCACAGCGGCGACCACGCGGCGAAGCGGCCCCGGGTCAGGACCTGGACGCGCGCTGCCCCACCCCCGCCCGCCTGAGGCCGCCTCCCCGCTCCGCTCGGCGCTGCAGCAGGTGGCAGCGGCGCCGCGAGCCTGGGGCCCCTCCCAGCCCCGCCCCCGCCGCAGGCCCTCAGTACCAGAGTTAGCTCGGCTCCCTCGCCATCCCGGAGACTGCGAGCAAGTACCCCAGGTCCCGCGGGACCCGCAGCCTGCGCGGCGAGAAAGCCGGGAGCGCGGCAGGCAGCAGGTCCAGGGAGCAGGTGCGCGTTAGCCACCCGCGGCCAACGGCGGAGCGCGCCCTCGCCCCGCCCCGAGCGCCCGCCCCGCCCCGCGCGCCCTCGCCCCGCCCCGCGCGCCTTCGCCCCGCCCCGCCCCCTACCGGTCGCGGCCGCTCTTCTGCTGGAGCTGCCGCCTCCCGCCGCGCCGCCGCTGCAGCTCTTAGAACTCGACGCTCGCCCCGCAGCCCTTCCTGCGGCCCGCTCGCCAGTCCCCCGAGGACCCCGTACTGGCGTCGCCACCCCGCCTCTCTCCCGAGGGCCCAGCGGAGCCGCGAGAGGTGCCTGAGGGGGTCTTCGTGTCTGCAGAGCCCCTGTGGACGCCCGCCTGGGGCCTCCTTACCTGGTCGGCTCCACCCGCGGCCATCTTGGAAGTGGGAAGCGGCCGGGAGGGGGAAGGGGCTCGAGCGAGCAGGGACCAGGCGTGAGGAGCCGAGCGGCGGAGCGCATCGATGGGCGCCCCTGCCCCTGGGCAGGTGTGCGGGGGAGGAGGGGCCTGGCCCCCAGCTGGCGGAAGGCGGGAGGCTTCGGGAACGTCGCCTTGGCGTCCTCGCTGCCCGGCCTTAGTCTCTTAATCTGTAAAATAGGCTTTTCTGGTAGTTGTGCTTTATTGAGCTCTTACCCAGTGCCTAGCGCCTGGGGATGTTTGAAAATGCCAAAGCCCAGGCCACTCCCCAGGCCAATGACTCGGAGATGAAATAGTTTTGCAAGTTGTGTAATGTGCAGACAAGTTTGAGAACCAATGGCTTAGCGTTTATGTGCATTATTTTGCGTCAGCGTTGCAGAAACGCCTGGACTGTGATCAACGCCGTGTAGTGTATAGAGAGATGGAGATGTGGTTTTCCCAAGGTCCCAGGACAGCCAACGGTAGCTGGGAAGGGTCAGAAGCCAAATGGCCCGCCCAGACCACCTTCCAAAACTTCGCGAGGCCGTAAGTGAAAGCTCTTGTTAGGCAGTAGCTGATCTGACCTCCTAGATGGAGGCTTCTTGAGGCGAACCTGGCCTGTCTTGTTTACTGCTGTGTTTCCTACGCCTGGCAAATAGTAGACACTTAAATATGTTAAATTGTCTTTGTATTCTGCGGGCATCAAGGCTGGAGGAAAGACTCCAGTGGCTGGGAGCCCTGAAAGGCCTGGGTTGCACACTAGGCTTTGATCCTGCCACCCAGGAACCCTGAGCCCTGTCACAGGCCGAATTACCGGAGAGGAAACCCCAGAGATGGACCAGCTGAGTCCAAGGGAGGACCCGAGAGCAGATGCGTCAGCGACAGGAAGGGTAATTTCTCCAGCCCAGAAAGCATCCGAAGCATGCGGTGGAAGATTACTTTGTGGGGGCCATGGTCATGCGCGTTGAGCCAAAGAACCTCTGTCTCCTGAGACGTCTCATAGCTCTGCAAACGCTTAGCACCTATTAGTTATGATGGCAGGAGGGCGAGAACCTGAAAAAGGCAAGCTCTTAATAGGATACATTAACACCCTCACAGGGCTTGGTGCACGATAGGAGCTTCATAAATGGTTAACATTTCTGCGTGGTTTTCAGGGAAAATAAGGCCAGGTCTGCTTCAAACCCCAGTGTGGCCTCCCCAGCTTGCTTTGAGAAAACACTAACTGAAAGGTGTAGGCTTGCTTCGGGCCTGTATTAATTAGCAACATAAGACATCAGATTAATAAATCTGCTTTTACAGTGTTCCTTGAAACGCCACAAATCCCTTCCAGCCCTCATTCTGACTCTTAGGGTTTTAAACCCCCACAGTGACAAGGAACCATTGTCCCGAGTCCAGAAGTAAATGAAGTTTGTGGTCCATGGGCTTGCTTTTGGTGCCCTCTGTTTGCCTTTTCATCGCCCTCTCCCCATCCTGCTGCCCCCCACCCCGTTCCCTGGGCCCAGAGCACCTCCCTGGAGGCCATTAGTGGCTTACACCCTCTGTCACTTACACCCACATCTTCCCATTTCTCATTAGCACCCAGAAGTGTTGTAGATGAGTCCTCATTACAACTAACAAAATTAAAAATACAACAAACAAGGCCAGCTATGTGGCCGTGCTCAGTCACACCACTTCTCAGATGCTCAGTGCCTCCCTATCCCCCTCCGTGATATGGAGACAAGTATCAGCGGGGTCAGCGTGGAAGACAGCCGGAGACACAGGGATGGAAAAGCGTCCAAACACCAGAGTAGCCACGACCCAGGAGCCTTTGCACTTTGTTGCAGGAAGCAGCACACAGGTCCTCACACCAGAGCCACTGACGTGTATTTTACTTGGTTTTAACCAGTACAGTTAACTGTCTCCTACCTGCACTAGGTTAAAATCAGTGAATTTGGGAGGCGGGACTCCTAAAGTAGCACGTTTGCGACAGGGAGATGGCCTGGCCCCAGCCCAGGAGGAAGCAAACGGCAAAACTACAGCACTCAGAATCCTTGTGGCCCAGTGCACTTGTGAAGTCACCCCAAACCCCAGCCAACAAATGTCACCACAGTGCAATTTATAACAGTGGAAGGGACACGGTGTAGATGTCCCACCATGAGGGAAAGTTAACTCAATGGAGCCATCTTAAAAACCTTTAAAGAATTTATTATATAGCATAGAGGAAATGCTTAAACTATGAGCGATACTAAATTTTAAATAAAGGATAAAATCAAAGAACATGGAATCCACACGCCCTGCCCGAAGCTGCCCGGGGGCCTGCAGGCGTGTGGCCATTTGTGGACGCAGGTCTCTTCCACAGGATGCGGCTCATTAAACTTGTCAGGAGCAAAGCCTACTTCAAGAGACACCAAGTGAAAAAAGATGACGAGAGGGTAAAACTGATTACTAGGCCCGGAAATGCTTGGTAATCCCGGATTAAAAATAAGTACAATGCACCCCAATACAGGATGATAGTTCGGGTGACCAGAAAAAATATTTGTCAGATCGCTTGTGCCTGTGTGGAAGGAGATAGGAGAGCCTGTGCCGTTTGTGCCCACGGGCTCCCAGAGCACGGCGTGACGGGTCTGGCTGCAGCAGCAGGCCCGCAGGCCTCCCAACAGGCTGGGCACGGACGAGGTCTATGAACAAGGTCAGCATGTGAAGGTGACTGCAACGCGGAAAGTGTCGATGCTCCACCTGGTGCCTCCACCTGCTATTCGGACGCAGGGCTTGCCAGAACCACCACTGGAGATAAAGCTTTGGGGGCCCTGATGGGAGCCATCCGTGCCTGGAGGCTTGTCTGTCCCTCAACAGTGCCAAACGAGTCCCCGGTTACAATTTGGAAAGCACGGAATTCAATGCAGAAGCACATCGTGGGTCAGAAGGTCGCACACGATACACGTTACCTAATGGAGAAAACGGAGAGGCTAGCAGGAAGCAGTCCTCTCGGGCAGAGGCGCGGGTGGGGAAGCTCAGGCTGCTGGGCAGGAGAGCAGTTAACCAGTGGAGCTGGCTGGCGCGTCTCTTGTGCAGAAGAAGGACCGCGTAGCCCAGACGGCAAGCTTCCTAAGAGCTCAGAACAGGCTGCCAAGAGCTAATGAGCCAAAACAATTTTCTATGAAGATTTGTCAGATAAAAGATGCATAAACCTATTGACCAAGACAAAAAAAAAAAAAGTATGGAATTTGCTTCGTCCACAGGAATACAGACAGGAGGAAAACACCGAAGGGTTGTCAGAACACATGGGATTATCTTCTGCCCCTATATATTTTGGGACTTAGATTACCCCAGAATGAATGTATTCTTTATTTACAATGAATATGTGCCAAGATGCTCACTGACGGGTGCGTCACAGACTTCGGAAAGCACAGTGACTTGGGGCCATCGGATGAGGGCTCTGAGCCCCTAGTCCTCACCAAAGCCCGAGACAAGCAAGGCAAGTGCTGTTCCCGTTGTGTCAATGGGGAGACTCAAGCCCCAAGAGGCTGGGTGATCAATGAAAGGCCAAATACTTGCTGTTACAGGAGTGCCAGCTGCAGAGTGCCAGCTGTTACAGGGGCTACAGTCTGTGTGACCCACCTTTGTCACACCCTAACTGTCCCAGAGGCCCCATGAAACTGTATCGTTGTCTCCCATTTTCTAGGAACGCTTGAATCCAAGTGGTTCTGGCCCAAAATCAAGGGTCACTTATTCCCAGAGCAGGCCAAGTAATTGACTGGGAGTAAGTTACAATGAAACCGGTGAGGGGGGCAGCCCCGACCCCGACCCCGGGCCTGTGGCTCCCTGATTGCTCACAGGTGCCCAGTGCTGGAGGCTCTAGGTATAAAGGAAGCAAAACGCGCTGGGGGGTGGGGCTCCCCGTGACCAGAACACCACAGTGGAATTTTCCAACCAGCTTTATTTATTTTTTTTTTAAGGTATCACCCAGTTTGCCTGCTGCTGCTACCGTCAGAAAGCAAAGCCTGATTTAGAGGCTACAGCAATAGGTCTCACATGGGAGCCGTGTGAGACGGGTGCCGAGGGCAGAGGTGGGCAGGGGCACACAGCTCCCTCCTACACCGGAGACCCACCGTGGGGACCTCCCCTCCACGTGTGAGGCTCTGTTACTAGGCCCTCTGTCTCTCCAGGCTCACAGAGCTGCCTGCGGCCCCCAGGGCCCCTCTAACTCCCTCTCACCGCCCCCCGCCCTTTGCACCTGCTCTGGCCTCTGAGTGGGAACACTTTCCCTTCTTTAGCTCCTAGTTCCCTCCAGGGCTGCTTCAGAATGTCCCCCGAGGCACTCTGGCCCTCAGAACACCATCCCCAACTCTCAGCCCACGTCCCCACCCCCAGGCTGCCACTGGGCTCCAGCAGCCTCTGGGCCACCTCCCAGATGCCTTATTGCCTTGTAGGGTCTCTGTGCCATCCCCAGGCCCCTAGCAGGCCGCTGGGGCCCCACAGAGGAGCGGACAGCAGCAGGGCCTTCCTGAGCTCTGCACATGTGTGTCTGCTCCCCACGTCCTCGCCCTTGTGGCAGAGAATAAACTGAGTCAGACAGGGGGACCTTCCTGCCCAAGGCCACAGAGCTGCGAAGTCCACAGGCAGAGTTTGAACCCAGGCCTTCTAACAGTGACACACACACACATACACACGCACATGGCTTGCCCCAACCCCCCGCCCCGTCTACAGAAACGGGCTTCCTAAATGTCCCAGTACATCCATCTGGCCCCCATCTGGCCCCCATCCTGCCCCCCTCCTGTACCTGGCATGGTAGGTGTTCCCAGCTCCTCAAAAACAACCCCCAGCCCCGGCTGGCGTGGCTCAGTGGATTGAGTGCTGGCCTGTGAACCAAAGGGTCACCAGTTTGATTCTCCGGTCAGGGCACAGGCCTGGGTTGCGGGCCGGATCCCCAGTAGGGGGGCACGCGAGAGGCAAGCACACATTGATGCTTCTCTCCCTCTCTTTCTCCTTCTCTTGCCCTCTAAAAATAAAATAAAATCTAAAAAAAACCCCAAACCACCCCAGGGTTCCTTCTTGCCACATACCCGCCCCCAGTGCCCATGCCTGGCAAGGCGAGTCACTCCCTCCGGTACATCCCCTTGCACATCTCCTGGGTCCCCTGTAGCTGACATGAGGCAGGGGGACCAGACCTGCCAAGGAGAGGCAGACCCAGAATTACGGACCCCACACTCCATGCAGGCTGCTCCGAGAGGGGGCTCAGTAGTAGCTCGCACCTGCTGAGTGGCCATGACAGCCTTCCTCCTCCCTCGTGGGGGTCAGAGGGACTCCAAACATGGACCGAGACCCAGGGGGCGGTGAAGGGTGCTGTCTGGAGCTGCTTGGGAGCTGGTTTTCTCCCAGCGTCACCCCTCCCTAAGCCCCCCAGACATAGCCTCCTGGGGTCCCAGTCAGTGCCCGTCTGCCCCATCAGACAGTGAGCCCAACAATGGCACAAACAGGTGCTCGGGATGGTTTGAGGGTGGCTGTTCGGGGCTGCAAGGCCCCATTGCGGGGTGCCCACTGCTGCCCCGCTCACAGGGTTGGGAGGCCAGGAGGAGGTTGGTCCTGGGAGGGAGCTGGAGGTCCCATTTCCGGAGGCTGTGCGAGGGCATTGGTTTACGCCGCTGTCCGTGACCCACGGCTGTGAAGGGGAGCCCACAAGGCCGAGGAGGAGACCACACTGTCACGGCCGGTCTGTAGCGCCGTGGGCTGGGAAAGGACCCTCGTGTGTCTTCTACCAAGGAAATGTGTAACTCATTCTGCAGGAAGGCTGCACTGCCATCTGAGTGTGTCAAAGTGATGACTGTGCCTCCTTCCGCCCCCTGCCCAGCCCCAAAATGCCAGGCGGCCCCGGTCAGGACAGAGCTGCACCTGCAGGCTTCCCCCACACAACAAGCCGGCCGACTTCCCGAGGTCCCAGAGTGGGGTGGGGTGGGGCTGAGGGGCTGCCAAGCATTGGGGGCAAGATGAGGAAGGGCCTTCTAATGAAGAGGGCTGCCCGGGCTTAAGGGGGCCTCAGGCCTTTCCTTCAAAGTCCTAAAGAAGTCAGTGTGGCCATAGCTCGGGCAGGCTGGAGCGCGCCTCCCAAGTTCACGGAGGAGGGAACTGCAGCATCTTTCTTTCCAGAAAACGAGGGCCAAGGGAGGTTTCCTGCTAGAGAAGAATAGCAGTTATTACCAGCATCGGGTTAGGACCCAGCACATAGGAGACTCTCGATACGCGTTTGCTGAACGAATCAACGAATGAATGTTTGCAAACCCTATTTGCAACGAAGGCCCATTTTCCTCTGAATTAGCTGTTTAATGCCAATTTCTCGGCCCTCAAAGACCCCAGCCTGCTGTCCCCACTTCCACTATGAGGGTTTGGTAAGGTCACCAGGCCTCATCCAGGTAACAACACATGTCCCCACCCACAGCGGGCAACACCACCAGGTCTGGGAGCAGCCCCTGTGAGCGGGCCACCTCAGTTCAGTGTGAGGAAGTCACCCAGAAGCCCAGACTGCTCCAGTTCCAGCCCAGCTTGGGAAGGGGAGGTACAGGTGGGGGTGGGCCTGGGAAAGCAGCTGCCAGGGAGGATCACCTGACCACTCAGAAGCATCCTTGGTGGGGCTTGATGGGGGAAAGGGGCGGCTGCCCACGGGACCCAACGCAGGCAAACACAGGCTCCCAAGGGTGGGCATCAAGACAGGCATAGGCTACACTGTGTGGGAGGAGGGACCGGAGGAGGTATGGGGGCCAAGACCAGCACAGTGCAGGGCTGTAGCTATGAGCCTCACCCAGCGGGGGCCCAGGTCTGCACACAGGCCCCACCCCCCGCCCCAGGTCAGGAGGCCAGGGCCGAGGCCGCTGCAGTGGGCAGCTCTGTTACCGCTGGCTAGCAGCTTGCAGTCTGACGCCATGACCAGCAGGAACTAGGCCTGACCAGGAACCGCACGTGCCCCAGGTCTGTGACGGAGGAGAGGAGCTGATCAGACTGGAAGGGGGCCTGGACCTGCGGAGGCCCTCGGCAAGCCTGGGGCTGCAGGGTCACGGCCCCCCACCCTGCGCAGGGTTCTCTTGGTGCTACCCGGCTTTGGCAGGGGCGGGAGGGGGTTGCTCAGCCTGCAGCCCGCCCCCAGGCCCTGGGGGGCCCCTGCAGCTCTGCAGTCAGTTCTGGTTCCTCTGGAGGCGACTCCCCCTGCCCCACGGTCTGAAGGCGACGGCCGAGGGGCCGAGGGCTGGTGGCCACCCTGGCCTGGGGGTGCTTGGCCAACGGCAGGCCCAGCTTGCCGCTGGGGATGAGCTTCCCCACTGGCTGGGAAGGACCTGGGGCGGTGGGCACGGGGCAGATGTGCTCCAGCCGTGGCAGCTGGGTCAGCGCAGGAGCTCCCAGTGTGGGGGCCCAACCCAGCCGCCTGGACCTGCCCCAGGATGTGGTGACGTGTGGGGACAGGGGGAGCGTGTGCAGGGGGGAAGGGGCAGGGGGAGAGCTTGTCTTCAGGCCAGGTGAGGCGAGGGATGCTTTGCCTGCCCCTCACCAACCGGCCTGGCCTGGCCATGGGAGGGAACAGGTGGTGTGCCCATTCCAGTCTGGGAGAGAGTGACCAAGTCAGTGCCATGCAGCGATGGGGGAGGGCAGGGAGAAGGTGGGAGGGTGCCCGTGCCCTAGGTGGGCCTGCCCCCTAGGTTCCAGCAGGCACCCAGGGACTCCAGGGACTCCAGGGCTCGGCTCTCTGTGGAGCCCTGTGTCTGGAGAGGGGCAGAGGCATGTCCCCATCTGACTGCAGATTGGGGTTCATGGAAGCCGGGGCCTGTCGGGTTAGCCGGCCAGAGGGTGGGCCTTCTTCCATCCTCCAAAACAAGCCTCCCCAGCTCTGGGGCCCCCTAAAGATCCCCTGGGTTATGTCCGAGGTACAGCAGTCCCTGGGCCTGCCCCCTCACCACAGGGCCGCCACACACCACACCTCCCCCCGCCACAGTCCTGCTACTGCCCCTGGCCTCTGCCCTTGGATCCTGGCCAGCGCCGGAAGGGGTGGTATGACCTCACTTCAGGGTGAGAGGGTAGGGCTGAGCCGGCCACATGATGGCCACATGGCCACAGTCAGCACCCCATGGGGCAGGCCTCTGCAGGACCTGAACCAGAGGCAGGGGCTGTTGCTACCACCCGTGGAGGGCGGGGAGGGGAGGAAGTGAGGGGCGGCCTACAGATGTGATTTTCTTGAGAGTTACTGGACTAGGGTGTGGCAACTTCTCCTTTGTGCTTCCTGCTTTGCTGTTTTCTCATTCAGGGGCCACAGGGCGACAGGTCTCGGAGGAGGGCAGGGCAGTCTCCCTGTCTTGGCACTCTGCTGTCCGTGTAGCTGTGCCGCTTCACCTGTGCAGCCAGCCCTCTGTGAGGTCCTGTTGGGATCTGTTTACATCCTAGGACACAAGGCCTGGAGATGAGGGCCCGGCCCCCGGGCGTCCTGACTCGGTCTGGACTCCTGCAAATAACACCCTTACGACACATGACTCACAGTGATTAGAAAGAGACCGCTTCACTGCAGCTGCCAACAGCCCCTGCACACACTTCTTAGGTTCATGGGATCTTGGCCAGATGGAGGTTTTGGGGCTGTCCAGTAGGTGCCCAGTTCAGATCCTGGCTCTAGCGGTTACTAGGTGGGAGACTGCCACGTGCTTCACTTCCCACTGTGCCTTGGTGTCCCCGCTGTGAAATGGGGTGCTTGTGCCACCTTGTAAGTTGTTAGTTAATGCCACGTAATGCTTGGCCACGGTAAACCCGTGCTGGCTGGGGTTACTGCTAGTGCAGGCGGCACCGACACCACCCAAACGTTAGGTGCTGGCGTCACTGCCGGTCGTTGTGGTTCAGTCAAGTGAGGCAACAACACCTGAACGTGTCACCATCTGCCCACCCTGGTGATGCAAGGCCAGCGCAGGATGCAGGGCAGACGCCCAGCCCGTGAGGCCCTCCGCCAGCTGCTTTCCAGAGAGACTGGGGCGGGGCCCTCCTTCCGTTCCTGGACGGCAGTGCAGACGCAGGCCTCCCGGGCACTGTCCCAGCTGCCGAGCCCATGTGCCCAGAGCATGCCCAGAGCCTGCGAGGTGGCCCCTGCAAGGATGGTGGCCTCAGCACAGACCTCAACAGCAGTGGCATGAGCACTGTAGGTACTTCATATAAAGGGAGGTCTCCACACCCCAAGGTGGTTCAAACAGCACTTAGCCGTGACGTCTGCACCCCTGGGGACAGTTACAGATGAGTCCGTGCTCAGACGGCTAACATGCACAGAGCACCCCACCCCGCTCTTGCAGGTGTGGGCACATGTGAAGCAGTTATGCTGATGGTACTTTAAGAACCACGGCAGGACGGGGCCCGTGCCAGCATAGCCACCAGGCACATGGCCAGGCAGCGGGGCAAGCCCGCGGGAAAGCCCCTCCTGTCGGACGGCAGCCACACCCGCGCAGGGGCTGCCCCGTGGTAGGGACGCCCTCCAGTCCTGCCTCTGGTGCCTCCTCCCCCACTACCCGGGCGCAGCAGCCACAAGGGTCGTTGATGCCAGGAAGACAGGCCCTGGAGTGATGCCCACAACGGCTCGGTCAGAAGCTCGGGGAGAACCGAGGGCATGAGGCACCGCTCTAAGCCCTTGACTTGCTGTAACTCACCTGAGGTCGCAAGGCCAACAAGCAGTCGGGCCAAGGGTTCCATGCTGCAAAAGCCCAACACAGCGGCCACTTCACTTCGGGGGGCAAGGGGGTTGAAGGGCTTTATAAAAGCAGCGTCAGCGGCTGGCCAGCAGGCTGGGGGGAAATGAGGCCGAATCCTTAAGCCTCACTCCTTGTACACAATACCATGCTTCAGAGATTAACTCGCCATAAAGCACATGGCTCTAGAAAAACACGGCAGGACATTTTCATACTCTAAGATGGAGCAAGCATCGAAAATGTGCCTACGCATGCCAGAAACCACAAGTTAAAAAGCAGACAGAATACAATTTATTACCTTCTTCCGATTAGAACCCACCAGTCTTCTGCCCAGATAAAAAGCCAGGGCCGACCCAAAAACCAGCCCCCTCCCCAAGCAAGCACCGCTATCAGCTGACAGACGGGGGAGGAGGGGGTCCAGCTCCACACGGGCCCCAGTGGCCTCCCGTCCTGCAGCCGTTGGCCCCGCAGGCACACACAGCAGCGGGTGCCCCGAGGGCCGGGAGGCCCCCAAGACACCACTCGGCACCCTGACGGAGCCTCCAGGGAGAACGGGTGAGCCGGGGCGATGGGCTACCACGGCCACAGACACCACAAAGGTCTGGGGTGGCTGACATGAGGAGACGTCTGTGTACGGGCCTATCTCTGAAGTCACGGGAGAGCAGCTACAGCACAGCCCTCGACGACCTGCTCTCTCCCTCTGGGCACAAGTCCGAGAGGTGTCCTGCACGAAGGTCAGATGCCGCCACCTCAGGGTGATGGAAGTGCAGACAGCTCTCCCTTCGTGCTTCTTTAAAACTGCACTGGGTTCTTCTACGACAAACGCCACCTTGTTTGCACACACATTATTCACAGGCCACCTTTCAGAACAACAAGGCCGTGCTGTGTCTGCCACCTGGGGACAAGGGGACAAGGGGACAAAAGCGCTGCATCCTTTGCAGGACCAAGGCAGCAGCTGGGGGAAGAAGGGAGGAGGCAGACTCACCTCTCAGCAGCAGCCCCGCCCCCACCACACCCCTACCCCCACCCCCACGCACCCACGGGCAGCAGGCAGAGTCTTTGCCTAGAACAAGGTGACCTGGCACTTTCTCTCTTCCACGGATGCGCGTAATTAGGAAGGGGGCGATCTGTGCTCCGATAAAGAAAGACAACCAACTGTTTTTTAAACTTTTATTCTGGTGTTAACTCCACAAGAAAACAAAAAATCAGTTATTTCGGTGTACGTGAAATCAGAACAATACAACCACGGGAAAAAGTCTCAGCCCAGGAGTGGAAGCGGACGCTTCAGTGCTACGGGTCTGCAACGCGCTTCATACCACAGTGCGTCTCAGCGGTTTGCCAACTTTTTGAAAAATGCTTTATCTTTGTGATCATCCATTCACAAAACTAAAAACCACACTTTCAACTGAGTTGCTGAAGGCCTCTGAGCTTCAGCCACTTAGCTACAAAAACAAATAAATACATAATCTGTTAACCCCCTCGCCCCCCCATACCCCTCCCCCAATCCCCACGAAGGCACAGGCCTCCTCCAGCAGCACGGAAGGAAGTCTGCGCCCCCACCACCTGCCGCCCCCTGTCCAAGGTCAGCTGAGCTCAAGGTGGTGTCTGAAATCTACTGATTTGGTCTCCGCTACACAAGCGACGATTTCCAAGACAATCGTCATTGCAGTGATTTTAAGAGTTTACAACATCCAATTCTTTTTAGCCTTTGCTGTTAAATTGTATTTCAGTGCAGATGCTAATGAATTTTTAGAAAGCTCTGGAAGAAAGAAAATACATAAAACCTTATAAAATCTGTAAATAAATAACAGCAACATAAAATCTTGCACACGCGCGCACACACACGCACACACACACAAACCCACTTTAAAGTGTCAGAAGACTTGCTGCTTGAGAACAAGCCCTGGCGTGTGGCGAGGCCACGCCCAGCAGTCCCTCTGGCTTCTCAGTGAGGACGCATGGGATTGGGGCGACTCCACAGCCTTAGGGGGAGTTTTCTGTGTCGTCAACTAAGGAAACGGCAGCAAAGCCCAAAGCTCACAGCAAGGCATGTACTTCTCGGCCAGCTCTGCTCCCCGCCGGCGGGCCATCGCGTGTGGACTGCCGGCCACATCAGTGGTGAAGCTGTCTTGTCCACATTAGACTCTTCTGCCATTCCTCATGTTACACACATGCGAAACTGATTTCACACATTAGGTTGTTTTTTTGTTTTGTTTTGTTTTGTTTTGCTTAACGAGTTGGTTAAAAAAGAAAAGCAATTCAAAATGTTAGGCTTTGCAAACTTCGCTCCTCCCGACTTCCACCTGTGGCACAGCAGTGAGAAGCTCGAGGAGGTGACCGCATGAGTGACAGGACTTGCACTGAGCCTGGGCTCCCACACAGGAGGGGACACGAGCCCCAAGGGGCGATCACTCGAGTATGGGAGAAACTGATGCTCTACCCATCCCCAGCCTGCCACACGCACAACTCAGCCAGAACATTCTCACGGAACACAAAGCAGATCTAACTACACTGCGTCACAGCCACGAGAGGCACCAGCTGCAGCAGCCAAGGTTTCTTTGGGGTGACGGGGTGGCCTTTACTGCATGTCAAACGTTTAGGACTTTCTGAGTCCTAGAGGTTTCAGTCCAATGTAGGTTCCAAGAAAATCAAAATTTGCAACTAAGAGCCTCACCAAGGACGGTAAGAGGGCCTCAAAGGGCCCGGCGGGTGTCCCAGAGCACCCACGATGACACCACCGGGCGGGCCGGGGCTGCCGTCTGACCTCGCTGCACCTCAGGCACCACCCCATGCCCCAAGCCCTGGGCTTCTCCAGTTAGCAGTCAAGTCACAGACCACAGTATCTTCCGTGATACTTTAAGGGGGAAATCCTACGAGAGAAAACACAGCGTTTTGTAAGTCTCTGAAAGCACGCCCTGGTGGTCGGTGGTCGCTACTTCCGATGCGCATGAGATCTAAGGGAATGAGGGCCGCGGCAGAGTCACCCGCCTCCCTCTCGCCTTCGGGAAGGCGCTGATCCGCGGCGGGGGACGTGTTTCTGTCCCGGTTCTTAGAAAATAAAGCCTACGTGTTCCAAAGCTCAAGTCTCCGGAGAGCGGGAGGGGTCGCGGGCACCGCGATGCTAAGGTGGTGGCAGGGACCTGCCCGCTGTCCACAGGGCGTGGCCGCAGGTGAGATGCAAGGAGCGGTGGCACTTCTGAGACAAGCACATGCACACCCATTCTCGATTTGACAACACAATCTAGTCTATTTCAAATAGCCAAGAATTTAACAGCTTGGAAAAAAAATCTTCAACAGGCTAGCTGTTCTCAACTCTAAAATAAGCAAGAAGAGAAAGATAATTACTGATCTGACTCAGTTAACTGAGAAGAAACCTAAGTTGTTGTTTCAGATTGACAGGCCTCACAGAAGGGCAACTTCCATCCCATTTCGTTCGTGAAGAACACCGCATCCTGCTCTGCAGGGTCAGAGGTGAGTTCGAGAAAACAGCTCCTCCTCGCCGGCGTCCGCCCGCTCGCCTGCGTCCCCCACGCCCGAGGCTCCCGGGCTGGGGCTGGCGCTGGAGCGCCGCTGCCTGCCGGAGCCCTTTGCTTTTGCTCCAGAATCTCTCTCTCCTGTACACCTTGCTTCATAAACAGAAGACACCTAAGATGAAAGGAACAAGTTTCAACACATCAAAAGCCAGACTTTTTCGAAAGGGCTACGTGACTACATACAAACCACAGATGTTTTCCTGTGAAGAATTAAAAACCATGAAGAGTTTCGCTGTTAAACTGTCTCAAAGCAAACCGACCTCCCCGCCCTGACCCAGAGGCAGGTGCTGGGCTGGACATGGGGACGCCACATAGGGCCACGTTCTCTAGGGCTGACGTTTCAAGAGGGGAGACCACCACGCCAACAAAAATGCACTGCCAGAGTGTGAGGGGCACTTCGAACAGGAGTCAGGGGCAGCCCTTCGAGGAGAGGCGCCCTCGCCTGAGGCCGGGAGGCGAGCCCCGCCCAAGTCGCAGCCGGGGCCTGCCCGGGCCCTTGTGGTCGCGCTTCTGAACTGGGGCTCTGCCAGGACCTGGCGCTTTTAAGAGAAAACTCGGATGTGTGGGACTGTCTCCCACACACCATGTGGTTATCTCTGCCCCCAGGACACCAGATGCAAGTGGTCACCCCTCCCCAGTCATAGTATCTAGCACACTCCCCGCACCCCATCATAGTAAATTAACAATACCACCCTTCCCCCATAGTAACTAGTAACGCCTCCCCCACCCCCAAAGCGACCAGCAACGCCCCCTCAGTCGTAGTGACCAGCGACACAGTCCACCCATCACAGCGACCAGCAACGCCCCCAGCCGCAGTAACCAGCAGACCGCCCAGTCACAGTAGCTAGCAGCACCCCCTCTCCAATGGCGGCTCCGTCCCTGTTGAGAGCCCTCGAGGCAGCAGCACAGTAAGACAGCCACACTGAAGGAGGAGATGTTAGAGGGACGTGGGGTCAGAGGGGCACATGGGGACGAGCCACACAGGGGCCCCCTCAGGGGCACGGCAGGGAGCTTGGGTCTCATCTCAGAAGGCAGAGGACACTGGGGGGAGGGTGGGTCCTGAGTCCAAGCAGAGATCCTGCCCCACTCGGTCTGCACTGGGCAGGGGCCGAGGACCAAGACTCCCGGGGCCTCCGTGTCCTCGTCTGCACATGGCAGGCCAGCCTGTGTAGCCATGTGCCCTACCATGTGGAGAGGAGGAAGGACAAGGAAAAGCCCCAGCGGAGAGGCGGTGTCCAGGAGGGCTGGTAGCTTGAAGGGGGCGCAGAAGGGTGCGATGGCTGAGGCGGGCGGCCAGGACTGGCTCGCAGACCTTGTGGGGAGGTAAGTGTGCACGAGGCCCCCAGGGCTGGGCTCCGGCTGGGGCTGGGTGGCGGGTGGGGGGGACAGTGCGCGCAGGGTGAGCAGTGGCACTACAGGGCGCGCGGGAGACCACTCTCACAGCACCCGACCACACTGACAGTCACACTGAGAAGAAAAAGCGCTTGCTCCGGTTCACCTGCCTGCCTGCCTGCACCAGGGCTCCCAGGCCGGGGGGGCGGGGGGTGGGCAGGGCGGCTCACGCTCAGGCGCTGTGGCGGCTGTGTCCCACATGGTGTAGTGGGAGGGCACCAACAGACTCCCCGGGCTGGCACGGGAGAGGGGAGGAGGGTGACCACCCGCGGGTCGTTAGGGCAATGACAGGCTCCGGTCTGGGCAGAGAGCAGCCCCTCAGCAGCAGTCGGTGTGAAGGACAGGGTGGCGGCAGGGAGGGAGGACTCACGAAGCCCAAGTGGCTGAGGTGGGAGGCGACACAGACAAGCGAAGGGCCGCAGAGCTGAGCGGTCACATGCCCAAAGCACAGTGACTGACTCAGGAGGGGAGGGGCAGCTCCCAGGACTCCCAGGTTTCAGCCTGAGTTGCAGGGGTGGGGTGGGGGGCGGTGACCATTGGTAGGTTAGTGATAAGGAGCAGGACAGTCCACTTACCCTATTAAAATCTAACAGACGCTCTTCATTACTGGGCATTTCCTTAGCATCTGGACATTCTTCTATCCCATTCTCTCCCTTGGCATTTGTATAACATTCTTAATCATTTTGAATGGAGGGAAAAAAGGGAAAGGGGAAAGTCCATTAAGACACAGTCATGACACAGGTGCTGTTGTCCCAGTTCTGCTGAGAGCCCTGCGAGGCCCACCGACCCCCGGCGGGGCGTGAGCGGCCAAGGAGCAGCCAGCAGGGGGCATGAGGAAAGCATGGGGCCAATTCAAAAATTCTTTTAACAGGCTGAGTTTTTTAAAAAACTAGGCCAGCATGACCACGTATCGCTGTCACCCCACCATGACACGGTCATTCAACAAATGCATACAGCCACATCTCGCTTCACTGTGTTTCACAGGTTTACGTTAGACAAAAAAAAACTGAGGGCGAGACCCTGCGCCAGCAGAGAGATTATAGCCTGCTTCACTGTGAGACAGGCTTCATTGTGGGGGCCTGGAACCAAACCCACGACACCTTCGAGGTGTGCCTGTACCCACACCCATAGTGTGATGGGCCCTGGGAACACGGGTAAAAGACCTACAGGTCCAAGCCCTCGAGAGTACACGTTCTTGGGCGGGGGGGGGCGGGGGCGCGGGGGGGGGGACAGACGATGAACCACACAAACGTTCGGATAACAAATGAATGAAGGAATTTAGACGGGAGAAAGTGCGATGAGAAAACAAAACAGGGTGGCACCCTTGTCTGTTCCTCCACAACCCAGCAACACACGAAGCTACGCATCTCTCTCCTCCGTGGGCTGGGGCAGACTGAGGCCAGCAGTTAAGACTGAGCAAGCAGCCCAACAAGGGGACGAAGGGGGAACTATAAGCTGAAATTAGAAGGAACCAAATCAGCACCCAATTTGCTCTGAACCCTAGCTGCACCTTCGAATCACCTTGGGAACCTGAAGGACAGTCTGGAAGACCAGCCCCCATCTGAGATTCTAACTGAACTGGCCAAGGCATTAGCATTTTCTGAAAAGCTCCCGGGTAGCTCGGATGTACAGCCAAGGCTGAGACCCCCAGTCTCCGCCCAGACCAGTGCCCTTTGCCACAACTCCAGGGGAACGGCGGCTGGAGCAGAGGCGCAGCGAGGAGCGGGAGGCCTCGGACAGGCCTGGGTGCGTGCGGGCCCCATTCCTGGCATCGCTGCGTGTAAGTCTCCCTGCCCCAAGCGCCTGTTTCCTAGGTGATCGATGTAAAGATCTGCTGCCCTCAAGGAACAGAGGACGGGGTCGGCACTCCACGGCTACCGTGCCCCCCATCAGGTGGTGGGCCTGTGCCAAAGGGAAGGCCACCTGGGCCCCGACGGGCCTCTCACCAAGGCCATGTTGGCCGTGCTGTGTTCGCCAAAACCTGCAGTTCTCTCCGGCTGCTTCAGGTACTCAAAGTGACCATTTTAGGTTCCTGAAGACAACCAGGCTTGGGGATGGACAGACGTCAGCCGATTCCTGGTCATGCCACTTGGGACATGCGGGGGCAAACTGACTGAGCCTCTCAGTGCCCCAGGCCCCTCATGGTGCGAGTTCAGAGAGATGGTCTGCGTGCAGCCCCAGGGGCAGGGCCGGTACACTCAGCAGCACCTTCAAGTGCTGCGACCCAGAGCCCTGGGCTTGGGGGCGAGGCGGGGGGCCCCATTCACCCGCTCTAGGTGACCATCTTTTCCTTGGCTTGCCTGCCCAAGCCCCCAGCTGCCCACAACCCACCCCACCAGGCAAGCACTTATGCTAGGTGAGGGGCTGTCCAAGGGGGAAATTTCCCTGACTAGGCCACACCTACAGGGGGAGCGGAATCCATGTGGCCCGTGACCCCTTCTTTTTCTCTTCCTGCTTTAAGAATTCTGTGTGCCAGAGGGAGCTGTGATGCCACTGTCAGCGTTCCCGGGACCCTCGCAGCAACAGCTGCCATGTCTGGGTTAGGGCTCTGGGTCAGGCTTCTCCGGGCACTTCGCTGCTCACAGCAGCCTCTGGGTGGGGCTCAGCTTTAGCCTTTTACGAACACTGGCCGCAGGGTCCAGAAAGGTCTAGCCATTGGCTGCGGTCCGGTAGCTGGCAGCAAGCCTTGATGCCAACTCAGTTTTGTCTCCTGAGCCCTTAACTATCATCTACACTGTCTTCCTACGGGACTCTCCCTTTAAGACTAAACGCACACTTCCAGTGAGTTCAGAACCGAGAGTAGGAGCTCTGCAGAGAGCCCCCCAGGACAGGTGCACCCTGCACAGTGTGTGCTGGGCCCTGGGGTCTGGCTCCTTGCTGCCTGCTGAGCCCTGCCCTCCCTCTACCCCCACACGGTTCCCCTGTGCCAGGCCCACTGGGGCTCAGCAGGCACGGCCGGCGCTTCTGCCCGGGGCCTCTCCTCGCAGGCAGCTCCAGCTGCCACTGGGCTTCCGTTCTCATTCCCTCGGGCCCCTGCTCCAGTGTCAGCTGACCAGGAGGGCAGGGATGCCGCCAGTTTGCCTCCGCATCCTCAGTGCCTAGAAGAGTGCACGCCTGGTGCAGGAAGGTGTGCTCGAGGCGTTTGCCAAGCGGACCCGTCCGTGCACGTACGGTAAGGCCAGCAGGTGGCAGATGCGCGTGAGCTGGGTCCTGCGCTGCTGCAGCACCTGCACAAGCTGCCTGACTGCTGAGCCTCCCTCCGCTGCCAGGAGCTCCCGGGTCGGCCCGACTCAGGGTAGCACGTGCTCGTTATTGACCATGAGCCATGTCAGAGGGGCCAGGAGCCGAGGCGGGCTGAGTGGTTGAGAGGCTACCTGTTTCCCTGGCCAGCCTCCTGAAATTACAAGCCCCGGGCTCCCGGAGGAAAGAATGAGGCTTCAAAACACCACTGCAAGGCAGCTGCACAAGATTTAACTTGCGGTTGGAAGTTCAAGGTCATTCAAAAGCCTGGTTACCGTTACTTAACCACTGAGAGTTCTGCTGTATGCCTCTCACGGTAGAAAAGCACTGTGGCCCTGCATTGTTCACGGCACCCAGTTCTCTCAAGGGCCGTTTAGAGAGCGAGGACCTAGAGCTAAGAGTGGGAACTGGGTTTCTTCCTAATGATGGGCACTGGACCGGGGCTGCCGAGACAGCCCACGACACACCACCGGAGTTAGAACCCTGTGTTTCTGAGGTCCTCCCGAGCCTCCCAGACGTGTCTCTCCAGGTGCCCAGGCCCTGCCTGCTGCGTACCCTGCCACCCTCCAGGCTCGTCCTGTGAGGCCCTTGCCGCACAGCCCTGGGGCACCGACCCCTCCTGCCTGCATTCTCAGAAACCGTGCCCAAGATCCACACTCAGGCAGGGTCCCGGACTAGACGTGAGTCAAGGCAGGCTTGCTCTCCCATCGCCCGGCCTCCCCTGGCCGCCGGGCACAGACGGCTGCTGCAGGTTGCACTTGAGCCCGCCCACCGGTTAACACACGGTGCTGGGCAGGCTGCTAAATCTGAGCACTAGCGTCCCTGCCTGAAATCGAGGGATGATCGCACAAGGCTTTTGAGGGCACCTTGTAAATGATAAAAGGCTAAGGGTGGAGCGACGGGCCTTTACTAAATGCTACTAAATAAACGAAGATGCTAACGATGAAGGGCCGCTCTGGCTACCCTTGGGACCCAGCGCACCTTTGCGAAGGAGGAAGGCAGGGTTTGGGAGGGCGTTTCTGGGCCCGCAGAACGGAGGGTAGCACACCAGCCAGCCTCCCCCAGGCAGCTGAGGCCAGGCTGGTGCCCAGGCACCGGGGTGAACGAGGCATCCTTGGCAGTGAGGGACGGCCCTGCGTCCACGTTACTTACACATCAGCTGGGGAGACAAGACATAGAGCACGTAAATACTAGCAAATGACGTGCCTGCCTGCAGGGCTGGCAGGAGAGACTGGGAAGCTCGCACTGAAGCCGGGAGACCACGGCGGCCAGGCGAGCTCAGCCTCTGGCACCGATCCGTTTCAGGCTGCCGCCTTAGTTCCTGCTTTTCCCAGAATTTCTGATCGAGATATTTTACAGCTTCTGGGTGTGTCTACCTGGGAGGCTCACCGATGACCATCACCATCACCACGCCCCCTAGTCCAGTCTCCCTCTCTACCCAGTCTCGCCTAGTTCCCTCTTGCTGTTCACTCCTCACAGAAAGTCACCCAAGAAACTCTGGCATCCTCTACAAAGCCTCCTGAAGCTGTAGTCTCCCTCCTGCACCCCATTGGTGTCCAAGTCCAGCCCTTTGTCCTGTCACTCCCAGACCACTGCAAAGGCCCACAGACCCCGTGGGTGCCCTTCTGTTTTCCTACCAATCTCCACTCTGTCACTAGAGCTGTGTCAGTTCACAGCCCTGACCCTCCCCACCTGAAACTCCGTAAACGGCCTTCCCTTCCAGCGTATCGGACTCTCCCCACCTGTGCAGGGCTCCCACGCCTCCTAATGGGCGCCTTTCCCGTCCGCCTTTCTGGCCACAGGTACCGCCCAGCTGGGCCCAGTGGGTCCCTAGTCCCCTGACTTGCCACAGACCCTCTGGTCCCTGTGCAGCCTGTTCTTTCCCCGACAAGCCCTTCCCCAGCTTCCCCCTGGGTGGCTTCACCAGGCGCTGGCACAGCCCTCATCAGGGGCTGGCACGGCGGGTGTGCCTCTCCACGTCTTTCCCACGGCGGGCTGTGGCAGAGTTTTGAAGCAGGGGCCAGCTTTCCTTCAGCTCTGTGTCTCCAATGCCTGGCAAATGCTAGCCAAACCAAAGCCTCTTGGTAAATGTTTTTTGGACTGACACTCGAAGCAAAAGAATTTACTGCTCTTGCCCTGGCCGGTGTGGCTCGGTTGTTCAAATGTTGTCCTGTGAACCGAAAGGTCGCGGGTTTGATTCCCCATCAGGGCGCATGCTGGGTTGCAGGTCTGGTCCCCGGTCGGGGCACGTGCAGGAGGCAAATGATGGATGTTTCTCTCTCACATCAATGTTTCTCTCCCTCCCTCCCTCTCTGCCTCCCTTTCCCTCTCTCTGAAATCAGTAAGTATGTCCTCAAGTGAGGATTAAAAAAAGTAATAATTTATTGCCCTTAAATAGTTAGAAATCTGGATGCATGGCCTAACCCAAGTCTCCTCACCTTCACACTCCGACGCAGGAAAAAGAGGAGCGTACAGGGCTTTCTCCCACCAGGTCTGTTTCTCTTGGCTTCTGTTCATTCCTTGTACATCAGTGTTCAATACAGGAAACTGTTTAAATCAAACCAAATACAGAAAAAGTTGACACACTTTCAGGATCAAAGAAAAAGTCAAGCATTAACTATGGACAACAAACCCAGGATTTTTGTATTGATGAGTGTGTTTACTGTTCTAGACAAGGTGAATTAAAAAAGCCAAAGTGTTCATAGCATATAAAGGGAGTTTTTTCTTATGAAGCACTTATATTAGAGGTAGAATTAAAATCTTAAAACACACACACACAAACAGAACTCTTATAGGGCAAAAACATATACCGGGAAATATCCCCCAGTGAGGCACAGTTTCCTGCTGTGGGAGCGCAGACACCAGGCACTCTACAGAAACCAGGGAGGGGCCCCTCTTCCTGTTCTCTCCTTAAGGGACCAAGGGAGAAGAAAGGGGGCAGAAGTGTTACAAGCAGGCACCGGCCCAGATGCGGTCCTGATGGAGTCACCTGCTTCAGTGAGAGGTGGCAGGCAGCGGGGACTAAAGCCCGTAATAAATGACACTGAGCGCAGGTCAGATGCAAGCCAGGATGCAGCCTCTGACCCGGGAGGAGGGAGGGTTCCCGCAGGCAGTGGCCCACACTTGCCACCCCACCACAGCCCGGGCAGAGGGGCCCCAGGTCTGGAAGGGGCCCCAAGGCTCGATCCAGGCTCCATCCTTTACATGGGAACTCTCCAGTCCTAGCCAGATCCCACCCACCTGCCCAGGCAGGGGGGCCTGGGCACCATGTGGCCAGTGGTCCAGAGAGAGCAGCTGTCAGTGACAAAGGGGTGTCCTGGTGAGTGAATGGCAGTTAGAAGACCTGCGGTCAGCTGCAGCCACCATGTGCACGCTGCCATGCTGGTGGTCAGGGTCACCCTCTTCCATGCCCCTCCCTCCCTGGGCCCGACAATAGGCCCTCCCAGGGTAAGGCCTGGTCTCAGTGTCTCTGTACCCACGGCCCCTTGCACTTTCAACAAATGTCTGCTCAGTGGACAGGCCTGTGAGTGGTGCGCACACCCCTGTCCTTCTAAAGGGCACTTCCTTAGTGTTTAAGTTTAAAACCTGAACTGTTTTAGCAACTCACACTCAACAAGTCTCTAATGTGACTTTGTTCCTCTCAAAGTATTTTATGGGTCTTAAACTTTGCGATTCAGCAGTTGTGTGTTTTTTATTACTTAACTTAATGGGAAACACATTTCAAAGTTTCATTTTCAATTAACACAACTTTTCAGAAATACTCCGAGATCAGAAATTGAAGGAGACTTGTACTGTCTGCCCAAAATGGTCAGTGGTTATCACTCCTTCCACCTGCAGTTATTCTGACCACGGAAACCGGAGCTGCCACCAGATAAACAGACCCCACGGCTGACAGAGCCGAGCGGGCTGAGGGCGCAGGCGGCAGCCACGCGCACGGTCTGCAGTCAGCCCCGGGCCACTGCCTGCACCTGCGCCTGCTCTGTGACTCTCAGCGCCGTGAGGCCTTCCTCTCCAGGGCACACCTGCTCTGTGAGATCACTTAGTGCTACTCAGGAGGAGCGCGGGCGGCCCCCTGGATAGGACGTCTGCTGATCACCCACCATCCCCAAGGTGCTGAAAAGGAGGGGACTCGGAGGACACAAGTTCCTGTTTGAGAAGGAGACATCCCATCAGGCTGTGTGAGCGCAGCGACAGGGCTTATTTTGAATCCTTCCTTGTAGCTGTGGGGGCGGGGGAGGACAGGACAAAGCCAGGGACGTGGCAGGACAGGGTCAAGGCACCGGTGAGGGGTTGGGTCCGCACCAACGAAGAGGCCGGGTGTGAGCGGAACTGCACTGGAAGGCTCTGCGGAGCAGGGACCCTCCCTTCCTCAGCCCTGCACCTCCGGGCGCTGGGCCCGGTCAGCGGACGCCCGGTGCCGCTGGCCTAGGGAAAGGCCCCGCCCAGCCTCAAGCCCCTGACCAGCGAGCGCCACATGCTCTCGCTGCTGTCACCACTGCTCGGGTCATGCCAGCTTCTGCGCAGGTGTAAGAATCTTTTCTGCATCCTCCATGTGAGGGTCAGCTCCAACAGCAAGGGCTTTTCGTTCTGTTTTATGCTACACTAAACACATATTCAATGTATAGGCATTATTTTTTTATGCTGCTTTGTCTCCTGATTTTTTTGGTTAAAATATAGTTAAAATACAGTATTAAATTTGTCTCAGATATACAACATAGTTCAACATTTATAAACCTAAAAAAGTGACCACCATGGTAAGTCTAGTGACCATCTATCACAATGTTGATTCTATCACCTTCACCGTGTGAACCTGTGTTATTCTATGACATCTTTCCACTTAGCTCTTTTCCACTTTTAGGCTGCACAGTAAAGATGACCAAGCTTTGCTGAAATGTCTGTTTAACGTATTCATTCAACTTCTGGTTTGGTTGAGAATGAAGAGAGTGAAGAATGCAGGAAAAAGAAAAGAGGACGGCACGCAACCGTGGACGAGCCAGGCACACCTCTGTGTCAGGCCCCCTCTCTCTCGCCCCTGCAGACAGCCTCCTGGCAGCTTCCCGACCTGCCCCCCCTCCCCGGGCTGCGCCTGTACCCGGAAGCCTGCTCTGACGCCAGGCGGGCTTCGGCCCGCGCTGCCCCGCAGGCTCTCCCCACCACAGCCCTGCTCGGTCCTTCCCGCGGCGTGTGTCTTAACAGTCCTCAGAACCTCATGTGAATTGAGTGTAACTCTGCAAACACAGCGACGATCTTTGTTCTGGAACAGCACCTGGACACAGCAGGAGCTTAATAAATGTTTGAGGAATGAATGAAATAGTGGGAGAGAAAAAGAGAAGGCATAACCTTAATCCAGAAAGCCCGGCCGGAAGTGTGTTTAGGAACGGATGTAACGCTCAGTAATTCTTGAGAAGATGGAAGTTGGGCAAAGGCCCCGCCTGCAATTCTCACTCCAGGGGCCTCACTCTGGTGAAGAGAGGGCGCGTGGGGTCCTCTGCGAGCCGTGCTCTGGAACGGACTCTCCTACAGTCAGCTCTCAGTTATTTGGGTCACAAAAGGAAAAGACTTCCGTAAGCCTTGTTCTTTGGGAGGAAAGGAGGGAAATGTAAATGAAGAGACCCAAAGAGCCACGGAGGCCCGCCAGGGCCACTACAGTGGCTGTGTGACATTTCCCTTAACTGACGGGAGTGCAAAATAGCGCAAGGAACTTGCTCTGCCCCTTAGGCTGGGGTCTGGGGCAGGTCCTCCGACCTGGACCTAAGGTCCTCAAAGGTCTCCAGGGGCACCCAGCAGAACGAGGGTTCCTGTGGGCGCCTGGCACACACAGGTGGGCTGGATGCCACAGCCCCAGGACAGCCCTGCTCTCTCTACCCATCAGAGCCTTCTGACTCCCCTGGGGCGCCATCTGCCAGGCACCATGGCCTCCTCTCCTGAACTGCAAGCTCCTGGAGGCGGGACCAAGCCTTTGCTTCTTTGTGCTTCGAAGTCCAGGGCACTGAGCTGGCAATCAGGTAAGTGACAAAACGCTTTCGCCATGAACTGCGCCCAAACGGATACCCGAGGCGCGCTCTGCTGGCCCTCAGAAGGTCCTTGGAAGCCGCGAGCGACTGCCGGCAGCTGCCTGCATGCGCACGGAGTGACTTTCAAGCTTCTCGGCCTCTGCTGGTGCTGCTCCCTCTGCCTGGAGTGCCTCGCCTCCCTCCTGCCCCTGAACGTGCAGGTATGCTCCAAAGGCCCTCCGTGGCTCTCACGGCCCCCGGGGCCCCAGGGCACCCTGTACCACGCCACCTACCACGCTGCCTAGAACTGCCTACAATAGACACGGCCAGCAGGGTGAATCACGGTACGTCCATACAATGGAACCGTGTGCGGAAAATAACAAAGGGTGATTATAATAAAGTGCCATTTCCAGAAAAAGAAAAAATAGGAGGAAATAGATGTGAACGTATGCTCGCTCCTATTTGCAGGAAATGCCCTCGCAGGACCACCGGCACTCACGCCACGGCTGCTGCTGGGGAGGGACCTCTCACTGTGGATGTCCCCTCCTATAAGCCGTGAACTGCGACCTGACAGACAAGCGACCCATTTTAGTGGAAACTGGTCTTTTGACCAGACTGGGTTCCTTGAAGGCAAGGACAATGCCTTGTTCACCCAGGGCACCTAATTTAGCAATGGGCATGGAACCAGGTATTCAACAAATGTGGGAACTGAACTTTTAAAAAGAATCATAATTCCTGCCCCTGGGCAACAGTTCTACCAGAAAGCCTGCATTTTCAACCCACTCGCTCTGACAGAGGTGGGCGACCAGTGCCCTTGAAAATAGGGCTCCCAGACCACCCTCACTCAGGAAAGGGGGAGGACCCTGCGGGAGCCCCCAGGTCGGGCCAGGCACAGTATGAGGGAGCAGAAAGGCATGGGTTCTGGTCCCAGCCCGATCCTGCACTGTCCCTGCAGGCCACTCTCTCCACCTCTCCACACCTCCTCGGTCTATCAGGTGAGCTGACCCAGCTCTAAACTGTGGCGATGCTGCCAAGAGGTGAGGGTGGACGGTACCAACAATGTCTGGACTGTCGGGCAGCCCCACACGCTCTCCGAGGGCCCTACTGGCAGATGAAACCTTCCAGACAACCCAGGGTTCTGACAGCACAGAAACGCATTGACATACTAGGGCGCGGAGGAACGCGGTAGAGGCCTGATGCAGAATCGCCCGTCTTCCCTCCTTTTCTTTCTTCCCAATCTGGAACCAGGTGAGATACAAAGTACATAAAGGAATATTTAAGGATGAAAATCGGGGCAGTAAACAAACAGATAAAGGCTAGCAACATTTGTTTTTTGTTCTCAGCAAGTTAAGAATTCAGTGTTCCAATGCGATTCAGTTCCCTCTCTCTAACTCAGCCCCTCCAGGCGAACCAGCGAGCCAGCGCAGTGGTTCTCTGTCCTCCGGGCCCAGGGCCACGCCCAGGCCCCGGAGGACAGCTGCGGAAGGCCTGGTCCACCTCTATAAGGAGCTTATAACCCAACACGAGAAAGCTCGTACATGGCCCATGAAAAATGAAAAGACACAATAAAAAAGAGGCATGAAATGCATAAAAAAGTTAAGAGAAGGGAGAAGCTGTTTCTGATGCAGGAAGGGGCATGGGAGAGGGGCTGTGCCAGGGAAGGACGCAGGGCCTGCAGGCCTTGGTGCGGGCCAGGGTTAGACGTGCCGAAGGTGGGTGGCGTGTGCAGAATGACAGGTGGGAGGAAAGGTGACACTCATCTGCCATGGCTGTCATGACTTGTAACCACTTCCAACTGTCTTTTTAATACGCTGTTCCTAGAAAAAGGCCAGGAGCCGCTCTATCAACATGATGGCTAAAAGTGGGCAGATCGCGATGCTTTTTTGTTCAACAGGCCAGTGCTTTATGATTTGTTAGTTCTGACACAATCAATTTAGCCTCAAACCACTTCTTAGGAATAGTCAAAGGACACAATGACCCCCCATTACCAAAATTATTTCTCTTATTTGTCAGGCTGAACGGGTAATCCGTACAGCCTCAGGAAGGCGTGCTTCGTGTCACTCGAGGTACACCTGTGTAGGTTCTATGGAAGCTGTTTGGTTGCACTTGGACTGCGGGTTTATGTTCACATGTACACAATGCATGGCAGAGAACACCACATAGATGTAACTGATTTCAGTGTTTCAGAGGCAGTCAGGTGGACTCGCTGCAACTTCTGAAGAACAGAGGACTCTGGAAGAGTAAACAGCCACCTCTTGGCCCATCAGCTTTAGAAGCTGTAACACTCCTAATTAAGCTTTGCTCTAAGTGTAAGACATGCATGTTAAGGCAACACATAAGAATCTTATATCCTCTGATTTATGTAAAAATGTCTTTTCTCTGCAGAAAACACCTACCGTCTGGTTCGAATTTATAAATATGAGGTCCATTTTATGTCCCTAGGTAAAATCCTAAGACTGACAGATTTTAAGACAGTTAAGCTCATTTCCCAATAACGTTACCCGGTCTTTCCTTGCCTGATGTGGCTTTAAAGTCTGAGCAGATCCTCTTATCAAATACCAAACCCACAGACACGTACCTCCTCCAGCTGTCCAGAAGAAACTGGATTATCTTCATAAGCAGGGAACTGACAACCTGCTTTGCAACTGCAAAAATTATTAATTTCTTCCTCACATTGTGTCATTATTTTGCAATTTGCTTCTGAGCTTTCTAAACCGGTTTCCAGAGACTCGCTCATGCTACATTCCAAACACTGACTCTGATGCCCCCCTGGCGGGGCCCCAGCTGATTCCTCCTGGGAATCCAGTGATGTCTGAGCACTCTTTTCCATCCCAGATTTCTTCAGCCTGGGGAGGAATTTTCCAGACTCCAGCTCTGATTTTCCATAGTAATGGCCTTCTTTCTCTGCATCTTCTTCCAGTGGTTTGAGATCTGCCTGTGGACCTTCAAATGCATCAGCCTGAGAAGGAATGGGAATATTTGCCTCGTCTTTCTCAGATTCAAACTCTGACTCACTTCCTCCTCCTGGGGACAGTTCAGATGCAGAAATTGGGCGAAAGTGAGTTCTAGGAGAGATCCGAATAGCCCTGTATTGTGTTCTGTCAACGCCACATATCCTGGGGTGGAAAACTTCACTGTCTGAATCAGAGCAGAGGATTGATTTCGGTTTAAAACTAGGGCTGAAAGATGCAATCCCTTCGGGTTCAAATGAACATTCTACGTGAAGAACTTGTGAGAATGGATTGTTTAAGTCAAAGGAAGAGAATGAATATTCAAGCCCAGGATCTTCAACTTGAAAGTTACCACAAGCTTCTAGTAAGTCTTCATGGAAGACAAAAGAAAATCCCTTATTTAATCCGTTCTCCCCACTTTTCAGCTGGTCATTCTGTTCAAATGACACAAAGGGTTTCCATAACTGCCTGTGACCAGGAGCGAAGCTGTTTCCCGGGGTCATGAAGACGTCTGTACCGGCGATCGTCACGACATCAGAGGCCGCACACTGCAACAAGCTTCCTTTTGTGTGGCTGGGAGGCACGACTGCCCACTCCCCATCGCGGCTGAAGGTTTTCAGTTCTCCGTAAACCCCTCCAAGAATGAACGCGCTCTCTCTCTCCCGGGCTGCGTCCCACGGTGTGGAGGGCGTGGTATAGTCACCACCGCCCGCCTTGGACAGCTCGCTGGAAGCGAAGGCTCTCTTCTCCAGGTTCTCGCTCTGCCCCTCCCACAGGTGGTACTCGGACCTCTGCACGGCCTTACTCGGCTCCTCCAGGGGTTCTGCTTTCGCCTCAGTGTCCAGGCCGCAGCAGTAGTTATTGACATCTGCCGGAAACAGCTCATCGGCGACTCTCTCTACTTCTACCATAGCTACAGAAGTTCTATCTGCCATCTTTGTCCAAATGTCTTTAATAACCCCTGAGCTGTAGCCGTCTCCACGAGGGCTGCCTTCATGACGCACTTGTGTAGTTTCAAAGGTTTTGTTTTCTGTTTTTTGTTCTAGCTGAATACCACAGACAGATTCTAGTTTAGATTTTTTTTTGAAAACTAATGTAGGAATTTCTCCTAAAGTTCTACTGTTTTGCTGGCAAGCTTCATCTTGCAAAAAATCTAGAAGTTCTTCATCTACATAATTCGACGAGACTCTAGGAACTACGTAATTCATATCTTCTGCATTAAACTGTGTGGATTCTTCAAACTGAATATTTAGCGTCTCATTGTCTGACCGTGTTTCTTCCGAATGGGACCATGGACTACAGGTTCTTGTTGAAAGATTAGAACAGTGTTCATTTTCTTCAAAGGCACTATTTCTGGTCCATATTAACAACCTGGACTGTGTTTTCCCAAGCATATTCGCACTAGAATCTGTATTTTCACTTCCCAAGTTGAGTGTTTCAAAAGAAAATGGTAAAACAGAATTACTGCATTGCACTTCAAACACTGAAAAACAAGAGTTTATACCAGATCCTTCATTAATATCTGAAAAGAGCTCTTGATTGCCAGCAAGCAAATGCGGACTGAGTGCCGTGCTGTCCAAGATGGGAGACAGTCGAATCGGAGAGTCGCCTCCAAAGCTCTCCCCGTCGGCGTCACCGGAGCTGGGCGAGCCGCACTCCCAGAACCGAGCCAGGCCGCCGAGGTCTTGGAGGAGCAGGCCCTCGGCCCCCACAGGGCTGGTCGGGTCTGTCCATATTGCACGTTCCCCTTGCAACTCCATCCCATCTAACACTATGCAACATTCTGCCTCAAAATCTGTTTTCTCTTTGCTTTTTTGTCGAATCATATTCAAAATCCGACTTTCTCCTTGCATTGTTTCTGAGGCACCAGGATCCAACATGGATTGATCAATATCCACTTCATAGAAGTGGGTTAATTCTGATAGATGAATATCATCCAAGTACTTGCTGTCCTCTGGGAGAGAACAGAACGAGGTCCCAGTGAGGTCGAGCTCCTCATCGATGACCGCAGGCATCTCTACAAAGTGACCATCAATGAAAGTACCTGCCGCGAGGTATGTTTTATGAACATTACTGTTGCTGATACAAAGGCCGTGCACCGAGTCAGACAGCTCTTCTACCGCCTCTGCCGCCGGGTCATGCGCATCTTGTCTGTTTCGGTATGTGGTCTCTAGTTTACTTTTCCTGCTCAAAGGAACAAAATATTCTGCAATCGGTTCGGTGTACCACAGCGGCTCCTCTTTATATTCCTTGTCGTTCCTGCTGTCCAGGCCCAGGGCTCTCCCCTCAGCGCCGTCCGTGTCTCTCCTGCCCACCTCCGGTAGTGCTCTCTTGGCCCGTCTGCACAGCTGTCTGCCGGAGCCGCCGCCGCCGCCCGCGTGGGTGCCCCGCTCGGCCTTCTCGCCGTGCTTCAGTGAAAGCCGGCTTTGCCCGTGCCGCCCTTTCCTGCTTCGGATTTCTCGCGCCTTGTGTCTCACTTTTACGCACTTCACAGATGCCTTTCCCTCTCCCTGGTTGCCGCTGGAACTGGAGCCTGCCTCACTGGAGCCGGAAGACCACGAGCGAGGGCGGGTCTTTCCCTCGGGTTTGTGTCGGACCTGCTTTCTGTACGAAGCAGGCTTGTCCTCCATGGTGCCGTTACTAAACTTGTTCTCCTTCTCGCGTTTACTCCTGCTTGGGGTTTTCTCGTGCGCAGTGGAGGGCACCTCGTCGCTTCTCTCCCGGTGGGCTTCGCCTTCGCTGTTGCAGTCCTTGGGCGACGGCGTGTCTGTGCTGGCTGGTGGGGCTGTGGACGATGATGAGGAGCTGGAGTAAGAGCAGACTTTAGACTTGTTCCACACAGTCATGATCTCTTGCAGGCAGACTGGCTTCTCGGAGAGCGGTGGAAACGCTTCATAGTACCTGAAATACAGTGCACAGAGGTCAGAAGTGGGAGCGCAGGTGAATCAGATACAGTAAAACAACATTACCAACTGGAAAAAGGGGGTATTTCATTTTAACAATGAATGATCAATTTTTAAATAATTAGTAATAGAGTAAAATGTCCTTAACATTGAGGCCAATGCACCAAGCACCAAGATAAACACTGTAATATTAAGAAAATATGTAAAATGACAGTTTTTATCTTCAAAGTCTGAGTTTTAATTAAGAAGCCATAAGTAAAAAATACAATGCAGTGGGAAAACATGTAATCTCTTGATAAGGGGTCCCTGAATCTCACTCCCAGCTGTCGCTTACTACGCTTGTGACTTTAGGCTCACTATTTAATGTCTTGGTCCCCATTTCCTCAGATGCGAAACACTGGCCCTGCAGCTTGCCTCGCTGGCTTTGGGAGCACTGGACAGGCACGGGGCTGAGAGGCCGCAGAGCACAGGAGCGAGGACGCAAACGCTCACTCTGAAGCCGCGCTGCCTGAGTTCAAATCCTGGCTGTCACTTTCTAGCCGGGTGACCTTGGGCACGTTACCTAACCCCCTGGGGCCCAGTTTCCTGGCCCACACGGTGGGGGTAGTAATGGCCTCTACCCCAGGGAGCCATGAGGAGTAAAGGACCTTCCTCAGCGATCAGTGTCGTTATCGTAATTTTTCTCCGGAGGCGTTAGGAGGCCCGCGGAGATCACGGTAGCGCGTGCTCGGAGAAGAGGGGGCTAGTGAGGCGAAGAGCAATGCGCGTGAGCGGCCCTCCGTGAGCCACGAAGCCCAGAAGCTGGCTGAGTGCTGGCTGGGAGGGACAGCGGCCTGCGCGAGGACGTGAAGAGGTGCTCACGGGACTGAAGCCTAGGAGGCCCAGCGACTCCCGGGAGCGCAGAGCAGGAAACTCACGGGGGCGGGTTCTAGGCGGCTTGCAAATAGGGAAGATGAGTTTCCCGTTTGCTAGGAAACTGGTAGCCGCTGAAGACTTCACAGTAAGACAGATTGCCAAAGGAAGAATCTAGAGTCAGGCTGGCTCCCAAGGGGACTGTCACTCTGAATGCCACAGTCAAGGTCACAGGTGGAGTCGTAAAAGGCCATGCTTGCAGAGACTCCTTTTCCGTGTGTCCCAGGGCTAACACAAATATGTACTGTGTGCCTCTTATTGTAATTTTAATGTGCTAGGAACCGCCTTAGCAGTGGAATTAGAAACAGGTGAAATTAATTTCAATGAGATATTTTACTTAACCAGCTATAACCATGATAACATCATTTCAACATGTAATTGGTATTAAAAGATATTAATGCAATAGCTGACACTCTTTTATGCTAAGGCTTTGAAATCTGGCAGGAATTACATTGGCAGGACGTCTCATGTAGAAGCAGCCACATTTCAAGGGCTCTGCAGCCGCACAGGCTCAGGGCCGCCCTGCCGGACAGCGCGGGTTTACACAAACCAACCAAATGCTGTTTTTTCCTTAAGTTTTAGAAGCTCAGAAGATTCAAGTAAAATGTATAATAAAGACGTCTGCTTATAATACAGCTGATTTTAATACTAACCATTTACAAAAAAAGAACTAAAAGCATCTTTAGCACACAAGTTTGACCAGGTCAATGACTGGGCCCTGTTCCCTTTGGAATTAGCAGCGGGAACTTGGTTTCCTGTGTGTGAAACAAGGATAAGAATAATTTCTTTCCACTGTCTCAAAGGATATGCGTGGACTTCAAAAGCCATAGGACATGAATGGACTGTAAATGATAACCTTGCTTGTTTCATCCAATCCTTGCAAATACTGATTCAATATGCATGTTAAGGGCAGAATCATCTTTTCACCTCTGAATTCTGTGTCCAGTACCTAACTAAGTACCCAATAAATGTTTCCTGAATTACAGGAAAGTATGAAACTACATACAACGAACAAAAACTGTAAACCGAACAGCAATTATTAGTCTGATTTTAACAAGCACACGTTTTTATTACTGAATATAATCGTACATACATTTCCACTTGATCTTTTGCTGTAGGGGATAATTCTGCCTCTGGAGAGGGAGACCCCTCTAACTTTTTGTGAATCTTCTCTTCTGTTATGAAACAAAAATTCAGAAAGATCTGTTACGTTTTCAAAAGTTTTTTCAAGTAACTTCAATAGAAATTTCACAAGCTCTTGCGCCTTAAAAAGAATTCCACAGCAGTGTGTCTTTTTAATAAGGCTCTGTTTCTTCAGTGCCCCAGCGGGAACTCTGTGGCTGCACCACGTGAGCACCGACTGAGAGGTGGGGCGCACCCCTCTCACCCCGACCCAGTGCTCTAGGGGTGCTTCACCAAGACACAGAATGCCCCTGTGTACTTACTAATTACAGCAGAGGGAACAAATACCTGTTTAGATTCCAAAAATATTTCCCCATAAAATTCTGCACTCATGGACTTTTATACTGACGCACCTTGACGAATACCATCCTAATCTGCAAAGAAAATTCTTAATCATAATTCCCACTCTGTTACTTAACATCCAGGTGACAAGGGCTGTGTTTTAACTAAAACAGAATCAAAGGCCTGTACCCTTAGCTTAGCTCATCATATCGGCTGGGATTAAAAACAAACAAGCAAACCGCACCCTTAACAGGAAGGCTCAAGGCCTGGTGGGCAGCAAAATGAGCATGAAGAGGACAAGGAAAATAAAGATCCTTAATCTTAGCGCGTAGCCCTCATTCTAAGGGCTCACGGAAAAGCTGGCGAAAAAAGCTAGGAGGGTTCATGGGTCAAAATGGCTCCACGAGGTTGTGAAGCCTGCCTTCCCCGAAAACTCCGACAGCCAAGGCAGCAGTGCCTTCCGATCCCGACGATCGGTGTCAACGCCTCTGGAGGCCCAGGGGTCACAGGCAGGTAACAACAGGGACACGAGGATGGGAAAGAGCTTCCATTTGAAGGCAGGCAAAGTGAACTGGCTGTTCCCTACGTGGGGACTGTGGATTCATGCGCTGTGACAGCAGGGATCTACCCACAGGTGGCTGCCGAGGGCTGACCCGGGCTGCCGGGAGGTGCCCACTAACCACAAAGACCCAAGGCCTGTTGCCGTGGCTGTTCCACTCAGTCCCAGGAGGCCCCCCAACCCCCCGCGCTCGGGAGCGGGCCCGCCGGTGCGCGCACAGCCCCGGGAGGCAGCCCTCACCTTGCTTGCTCTGCAGGTCTTTCAGTCGGGAGCAGAGCTCCTCCACCAGCGTCTCGATCCCGGAGCTCTGTGGAGAGACGGAGACACACAGGGTTCACTGCCAGGAGTGTACAAAGTCAGGTGTGTGTGAGCTTTTGCTCTAATATACAGGTTTTATGAATAAACTAATTTTCCACATTCCAAAAGAAATCCATTATTGATATTTAAACACAAGAGTTTGAAAATTACACACTCATGGATCCAATTTAGTATACATACTTAATTCTAATTAAGTACATTCAATGGTACTTACCACAAAAATAGCTTCTGTCTTCCCAGGGGTATGGCACCTTGCCGATGGGCCAGCCTAAGCTCCGAGATGCCCATCGTGTGACTAAAGGTCACCATCCATTCACTACCCACAGCAAGGTCTTGTACCAAACTCAACATACAGAGGAACCACAAGTAGCCCCTCTGAGTCGTCGAGGAGCTCACGGTCTGAAGAAAACAAGGTGGTTTCCCTTCCCTAGAGCGAGCGCTCATGACTGCAACCAGGAGCAGCGCAGAAGGCAGGCTGCCACCGCCGGCCGTGTTTCCTGCAAGGGGCATGGGCGGGGCACACTGGCCTCTGCAGAAACGGGGCACAGCCAAGGGAGAGTGCGGGCACGTCTCTGAAGTTGGGAGGGCCAGAATAGGGGCCCACCTTTAAAGAAAAATGAACACAGGAAACAGGCACAAACAAGTAATCTTTTACTTATGTAGACTTTTAAACTTTAAAATTCTCCATTTCTCACAAGAGGAAAGAAAAATCTTTTACAATGTACCAAAAAAAGTGAACGTATTTTCAAGCAACCTTGTACTTGCCCGGGGGCCTTGTAGTACTCACGGGGGGCTGGGTCACTCTGGGTGGGCCCCACCAGAACAGGTGCACATGGCTCCACTCTGCCTGCTCCCTCGGGCCTTGCGGGGCTAAAAATAGAACTCTGCCCCACTCACTTAGCTCAAAATGACTCAGCACAAGTATTACAAATACCCTAAACAAGCGACCGGCCCTTACACAGTTTGAGCAGCGAGAAACAGATCACAATGAAAAGGGTTAACCGTAAACAATGACAGACACATTCTATCCACATCGAATCATAGCTTTCACCAGGGAGATGGGACGGGGAGACAGGGAACTGGGCCAGGAGAGAACTGTTCTTTCCTCTCGAACACTCTTAAAAGCCAAGGCAGCTGTCAGTCACGAACGGCGCTCCAACGCCACAATCCCATCGGAAGACCCTGCTTACCATGACGTTCGAGGTGGGGTGAGGGTGGCCGCTTTATTCCACTTCCTCCAGACCACGAACCCAACACCAGTGTCAGCTGACACGCTCGCTGCTGCGTGCTGTTCTGTGCACCAGCCTATGTCACTGTGTCCCTGAAGCCAGTGCCAGTACCAGTGCCGAGCGCCGGGCCTCAGGGCCCGCTTCCTCCTGTCCCTTCAGGACTACGGCAGCTGGCCGCTTTACAGTCGACACAGCAGCCCCGGCACATGGCCCGCGGGTTAGTCTTTCCTGGGCTCTGTCTTGGACATCACCCTCCATACAAGTGTAAAACTCAGTTGTCCTGGACAGTGATACAACTTAAAAGTATACATATTTGCTCTCCTATATAAGTGGCAAAGAAACAATGAACTTCTTAACTCTGCGCATAAAAGCAAGCTCTACCCTCCAGGCTTCTGCCTTCTTTCCTTGTCCACTGCAGCCTCCTGTGTGTGTGTGCACATTTGGACATAAGTGTGTGTGTGTCATTAAACTCCCAGGTTATCATAATAGCAAAGTGAGATGCAACGGGGCCATGAGAAGTGGTCATCGGCCTGTATCGTCTCCTGGCAGGCACTCTGAATTGTTAACTTGGAGCTGTTAATGAGAAATTTTATCTGCTTTCTCAATTATAATATAAACTATTAGATAACCTTAATAATCGCATTTTAAGTTACCATATCCATAGGGCATTCAAGAATATTGAGAGCCTACAGCATCTTAACAAATAAACTATACCATATTTTAGTGAGAACATGCTGTAGGAAGAAAAATAACACTAACATTCTACAACTTAACTCAAGAATTGCACTTTTAACTATAAAAAGAACAATGCCCACTTACCTCCCAGTATCTAACGAACGCTACAATGCTCTGTACACCATAAAAGCCCCCTAAACTTCCAATCACAGAACTCCAAATCAGAACACTGGGGAACCCCATGCTGTGAGCGGCAAGTTTCAGGATATGTCCCAGTAAGTCTTCCAAATGCACCATCACTGGCGGGTTCAGTCACTCAGTCCCTCAGTCACTACGTCAACAAGTAGTCAGGTGCACCCCAGTGCGTCAGAGGAGACAAGGTCCCTGTCCTCCTGGCACTAGCCCTCAAGGAGCTCCTACTTCTCAGAGGAAATAGTCGAGTGGGATGTGTCTTGATCTGGGGTCCCACAGGCCTGGGTCTGAATTCCTGCCCTGCCACAGACTCACTGGGCAGCGAGGGCGTATGTGTCACTTGTTGTCTCCAGACTGAGAGGGGCCTGTCCTTTGCAGTTGACCACAGGCCTCACCCCTCCCTGTCGTCTTACTCATTTAGCTTCCTACTCGGCCCCACAGAGACCCGTGAGTGACCACGTTCCGGGTGAGATAGAAAAACCAGCAAACGATCTCTCATTTAACCTCCTCCACCAAACAGCCCAACCCCGTAAACGCCAGACATGCGTATGTCTTTTCAAAATCTCCCCTTAACTCTTTCACACAGCCTGTCACGTTCAAATCTTATCCACACCCACCCACCCACCCACCAACTGATGTTCCTTCCCTTGTTGCCTTTTCCTCAGGAAATGAAAATTCCATTCTTTCAGCTGCTCAGGCCAAACACCTTGGCTGTCTTCCTCAACTCCTCCCTTTCCTCCACCCCGCATCCAATCCTGTCAGCTCCGCCCTGGAAACACAGGCGGGCTCCGCCCAGTTCTCAGCAGCACTGCCTCCTGGACTATGGGAACAGGGTCGGCACCCTTCTGTGTGGGTCCACCTCTGCCCCTGCCCCACCCACCCCACCCTGTCCTGGCTAGACCCATGCAGCCGCCAGCCGGATGCTGCAAGTCACACTGCCCTCTGCTCCAAACTCTCCACCTTCATGGCTTCTCTGAGGAAAGGCCAAAGGTTTCCTTGACTAGCCCAGCTGCATCGATACTCGATACCCGATACCCGAGGGGACGAGGCCTAGGCTTCCTCGGGCAGGGCTGGCCAGGAGCACAGCAAGCTGGGCGCCGTCAGCACCAGTCACGCCTGGCTGCTCAGGCCTGGCCTGCAGAGGGAGCGCTGGGCACACAGAGTGCCAAGCAGGCCCCGCGCCCACTTAAGCACTTGGTGACTGATGCTCATCATTGTTCTGACGCTCTTCTTGTCATCCAGAACGAACTGATTTCAAATATCAGTATGCAAAGAAACAATGGTCACAATTAACCTCGGAGGTCCACTACCATGACACACTTGACACTGGAGACAGCCCTGCATGGCGTATAAACACGTGTGTGAAACACTGGGCTGAGAGTACTTGCACTGGCGAAAAGAATGTGGCTGGCGGGCTCGGCTGAACGTGAGAAGACGAGCCACGGCAGTGAGGCCCCACCGTGCCCAGGGCGCAGACCATCTCTAAGGCTCTTTCCACAACCACGGATCCAGGTGGTCGCCCAGGCTGGCAGCAGTGCCCTTACTTTCAAAGCCAGCTTCACTGTCGTAAGTCGTCGCTGCACTCTGTCTTTACTGCTCCCACGCAGCGCCTCACGGAGTCTCTGACCTTCCAACCGCTCCCAAGGTGGGAGCTGAAATCCTAGTTCTGATTCCATTGTAAATGGAACAATAAAAACAAACCGAAATATAACCGATTATTAAAAACAAAGACAAACATTACAAAAAGCTCTAACTCTGGGGATAGAAAAAACAGAACCAAGTAAACTTAGCATTCAAAAAAAAAAACCCTTGGCACAATTCGACATTCTGTTTTATGTTTTGTGGAAGGCAGAAAGAGAGGACTGGGGAATTTAACAAGACCACGTACGCGCCATGTCCACCGAAGACAGAGACAAAGCGCACAGCTTAGGGAAATGCCACTTAATAAAAAGCGCCCACCTAGGGGTCATAGCGCCAGGCCTCCTACAGGCCTCACTACTTACTGCAGTCACAGCAAACGCAAAACATGTGACAGAAAACGAATACCCAGAGCGCTGCGTGTTATTTACGCATGCTAACCAAGGGAGCTGGCAGAGGCCGTGCCCACCAAGGCCACGGGCTCCTAGAGGAGCGAACTTCTCAGAGGAAATAGGTCTTCTCAGGTGCTGACAAATTTTAATCAATGTACCTAAAATTAAATTTGGGCACAACTGAGTTTCCACACTATTTGGCAGTGTCTCTCAGGGGAAACACTGAGCTGAGTGGGTCGACAGCCTGCTGTCAGGTGGGGTGCAACCTACTGCCAGGGTAAAGTGGAGGCAGTGTCACAAGAACACAGCAGTGGAGTCAGAAAAGCCAGCCTTCCCACTCGAGACACGAGGCGCAAAGGGTCTGCTAACCTCAGGTGCCGCTGGAAGCCATCAGCACTGCGGCTGCAGCAGTCCCGCACGCGCACACGGAGTGATGGGAACAGAATGCAGCTCAGGTGAATGCTTACTGTCGCCTCCACCTGCCCACCTGCGTCACCTGCTCTACTGCCTTGTAATTAGGTCACTGGCATTTTAATCAATCAGACTGTGAACTTGTTCATGGAGTTTGACTCGGACCAGCTGACAGTGACTAGAGAGTCGGCCTCTGTGCTTGGCGGGAGGGCTGAGCACAGAACCACAAACACAACAACCCTCAGTGCTTACAACATGAACAACACACCCCTCTGCAACACTCGCTGTGGCCAAAACATAAAATGAGACTTTTGCTACAATCTCCTGTGTAGGGCCTCTGCTCCTTTCTTTTCATTGAAGCCACCAGGCAGATTCCAGAGAGAAAAGCCAGGGACACGCGGAGCCCACAACTCGTAGCCGACCAGCGATTCCTCTCTGTTGAGCTAGGCCACTGTCAAAGAGGCTCATATCGAACTCTTTCCGCTGGATCCCGAGAGCCGGAGAGCTGGCTCACGGGGTCAGTGGACCAAGGCGCACACAGAGCAGGCAGCTCTGGAGCGGGGCTGGCGGGCTTCCTGCTGATTCAGTCCTTCCCCAAGCACTCAGCAGGCTCCTGGCGCATGCCCGGCATGCTGACGTTCTCGGCAGATTTTAGCAAGACGTAAAAAACAACCACTATCAGGAAAAAAATGCAACTTTTTTTATAAAATGAGAAGGAAATAATAATCCAGGACAAATATGCTTCATTGGGTTTGAAAACAAAATCCATCTAGACAGGCAGGCAAAGGAAAGCTTTTTTCCAAAGCAACCATGTAAAGAATCAAAGACCGTCGCATGCCACTCTCCCGGCCTTGCGCTGTTTGCGACTCCCGACAAATTCTTCCAGCACATCATGGACAACACACACGAACTCGGCACCGCAGCTGCGCCTGGCGTGGCTGTGGTCAGGTGCTCATGCTCCTCATTCTTTCACAGGACGCCGCGGCAGCCTTGTTGTCCTCGGCTCCACCAAGAGTCAAAGGCCAGAGTCATTTTCTGGCCAACTGGGGTCCAAAGCTGAAATAAGATCCTTTCCCAGATGGAAACTCCCTACTCACATTTTCCTCCCAACCATGACTCAGCAGCTTCCTTGGATCTGCTCAAAGAATTTACCTGAGTTAACCTCTCCCTTTAAAAAACCACCTGCACCCTGTATCCCTTTAAAAGCTCCAAGTGGCTCTGCCGACCGACTCCCTTCAGTGCCACGCAGAAAACACCTCTGGGAAACTGTCTGACCGCCCCCTTCTCTCCAAGGCTGCTCACCACTCACAACCCCTGCTGCAGGATGGCACCTCCAGGCCACTCTGTGCCTGTCCCTGCAGCTTCTCCAACCAGGGTGGGCTCCAGCCCAAGCCCAGCCGGTCAGATTTCTTAAATGCACAGAGACGGGCACCTGCCTCCAAGCATCCACGCTGGGCTGCAGCAGGCAGCGTCCCTTTCCCGCCATCTGTGCGCTGAAGCTGCGAGAGCCAGGCCTGGGGCGGAGGGGACGGCCCAGAAGCAGAGAGAGGGGCAGAGGAGGGGCCATGGTGCCTCCCGCCCAGTCCAGGCTGCACCCAGTCCTGGCTGCTCGGAGGCTGGCGCAGCTCCTGCGCTTGGTTTCAGGGAGACAGCCCCACGTCTCCATGCACAGTCCTACTTTTTCCTAAACTATGTGAAGTACGTTCCTGCTCTTTGTAATAAAATGGTGCCTGACTAAATAGCCATACGAGGGAAACTTCCTGCTCCCATCCCACAGTCTCCGAGGCAGCAGCTTCAAGAAATCAGAAGTTATAAAACCGAAGGCGTGGGAGAGGGCAGGACAGTGGGGAAAGGGGAAGGGGGAATCTCCTTAAAAGCTGAGCATTCAGTTCTGCTGAAGACCAATTCAGTGCCTCCTGTGTGATGGACGCTCACTCTGTTGGGCACTAGGAGATGGAAAAGATGGGCAACTCACAGTCCTGGTCCCGAGGGGCCATCGTACGGGGGAGACAAAAGTGAACAGCTGCAATTTTGGGTGTTAGGGGCCCTAATGCTGGGGCGTGCACACGAGTCCCGGGGCCTGTGCTCTCCTGGGCAGTTCTGAGCAGGACAAGAGCACACAGCTGGGAAGCACTGGGTGAGCCTCAACTGGCCCAGGTGCCGGCGGGCAGTCGGCAGGACAGCCTTGGGATTATCAAGGGTACCAAGGCTGGTGACACCAGCATCGGACATTAGCTAACTTAGTGCAGGACGAAGTTTCTGGAGGTGAGGAACCTCTCTAGATACCTTGCGTAAATCCTCTCAATTTAACTTGGCGTTACGAAGTGCTTAAACAACACTATCGTGAGTAGAAGGGTAAACGCAAAACAATTTTCTAAGTATTAGTTATGATCTCAGATTACATTTTATAGTGAGTAATAAAATAATTCATAGTACTGACTTAAATAAATAATTATATTCTAAAAATATTGTTATTTCCAGATGCTTAAGGACATGAGTAATATTTTATATGAAACGTTAAAATGTCAGAACGGCTACCCCACTTCTAGGAATGTGCCCAAAAGAAATGATATGAGCCCCAGAAAACGCCAAGGTGGAAATGTCCTGGAGAGCAGGACAGCAGAGCAAGAGGACGCTAAATGCCCAGGAACGAGGGCTATGTTATATTGCTGTTGGAGCGCTACCTGATGAAACAGAACTTAGTCTCTAAAAAGAACAAAGAGGGTACAGTAACAAATGAAATATATACTAAATATGAAAAAAGGAGATAAAAGTTTGCATATACTCTAATTATAATGATACATATAAAATATTATATAAAACAATATGTATGCACATACACACACACACACATTCTCAGGGAAATATGTGTCTCCATATAAATCCATAAAGGAAAAAGTGATAATGTTTATGTTAAAGTAGTAAGAAAATAAGTACTTAATTTTTCTAAGTTTTTTTGTCAAAATGTTTTATTTTTGACAAAACTTTTTATTTTTTTTTTATAGATTTAATTTATTTATCTCTAGAGAGAGGGGAAGGGAGGGAGAAAGGGAAAGAAACATCAAAGTGTGGTTGCCTCTCGTGCGCTCCCTACTGGGACCTGGCCCCGCAATCCAGGCATATGCCTTGACTGGGGAATCGAACCCGTGACCCTTCAGTTTGCAGGCCAGCATTCAGTTCACTGAGCCACATCAGCCAGGGCGTATATTTGTAAACTTTAAAAAAACATCTCCTCCCTTCTTCTCCTCTTAAGTATTACCAATAAAATGCAAACTTACTTCATCAGAAGCAGACCGAAGACACTGGACGGCAGCCTGTTTTTTCATTTCTTCCAGAGTGAGATCTGAGCACTTTTTCTTACTCTTTCCCCATTTCTTATAAGCTCCTTTTTCCCAGCCCAGGAAGATGTCATTCTCCTAAAATAAGACGGGAGACGTTCCCATGACCAAACATAAATAACAAGTTTCAAACACCACTATTTTCCACGTACTTACACATACGTTCCCCTACCAAACATATTAATTCACAAAATGGTACAAACTGATAAAGAGAGCACAAGGTACTGTCGGTCAGAGCACTTCAGGATAACCCATTCATTTGGTGTCTGTTGCTGAGATGACTGATTACTTATGATCTTAATAAATCTGACCCACCTATATTTATAGTAAATGCTAATAAACAACTCAGGTATTTGTGTGTAAATCCAAGTATAATTTAAATTTCAGTATGAGTCCAAAATTATATACACAATTAAATGTCCTCTCTTCAATACTTCCCAGGATTTAATAATTAAATGGTTAAATCTCTATGTCTATATCTTGTAGTCTAAAAAAAAGGATATAAAATATTTTATGTAACTATTTAAAGTTTATTTTTCCCTTGATTTTATATGCCCATTATAAAAACCTAACGAAAATTTGAAAAGTGGAAAGAAAGCAAGCAAGTCATTCACGACGCTGCCACCAGTGATGGCTAGAACAGCTTGGTCTGCTCCGTTTGGTCTTTTTCTTATGCTTTAAAATACACAGCTGAATCGACTCTCTTTGTACACATTCTGCACTTGATTTAACTTATTATATTGCAGACATTAGCCCCATGTTACTACAAATTCTTAGGCTATATAATATTCCAAGATGATAGGTTTACTTAACTATTTCCCTACACTGGGACTTTTTCAATTTAGTATTTTTTTAATCCTGTCGCTACTTTGTTTTATCATTAAAAAAGCCTTTATTTCATAAATTATGATTAAAACCAGTGGACAGACAACAAGGGAAAAAAAGCTTAAAGAGACAGACAATGGTCAAATTAAGAAAATTACTTTGAAGGGTCCTTGGCCTCCAGTGGGCTCTCAGGAAGCAGATATGAAAGAATGAGACAAAAAAGAGAAAAAAAAAGCGTAATAATAATTCATTCAAAAGATTTTTAAGACCAAATCATATACCATCTAACCCAATTTTCACTTTAATCTAATACATAAAAACTGCTTTTATACCACCAGATAAGAGTGCTAGAAGGGTCCATCCTCCCCCTCCACTCACCATAATTAGCATACCTTTCACTTAATTTCTTAGGTATGTTTGCAGGTCTAATGAACCTGAAAAATATATTTTCTGGCTGAGTGGTGTCAATTCCATTTTCCAAAGGAAAATGTACCTGGTGGCCAAGTGAGGGCAACCAGTGTATTTCCACGGCTCTAAGCGTGTCTGGCCGGACTACCCCGAAACTTGACGTCTCTTATCAATGATATCTTCTGGAGATAGGGCTCGTCCTGTGACAGGACCAGAGGACAGACCCAGAACAGTGCAGATTCAAAGCTTCTGACCATAAAGGAAAATAATTTTCTCTACTGTTCACAATGTATAAAACAAGGTAGAAAAGTTACCTGCGCAGTTATTGAAAACAGGACTCCTTTCTGTTTGAGCTGCCGAGACCAGCTCTTTCTCTGTACTGAGCGTTATAAACGTGTTTCTCCACTAAAGTTGTATTACAGCTCAGCAGAGGTGGTACACATTCAAAGGTCCTAATATGGTTTTATTACATACAAAGGACTTTCAAAGTTCACAGGACATACAGTCAGTCCTTATGGAGGTCAGTTTAAAAAAAAAAAAAAGATTTTATTTATTTTTAGGCTGAGGGGAAGGGAGGGAGAAAGAGAGGGAGAGAAGCATCAGTGTGTGGTTGCCTCCTGTGCACCCCATACTGGGGACCTGGTCTGCAACCCAGGCACGTGCCCTGACTGGGAATTGAACCAGAGACCATTTGGTTTGCAGGCCGGCACTCAATCCACTGAGCCACACCAGCCAGGGCTGGGATGCAGTGTGACGATACATCCCAAACATCTGAAATATGTCCATGTACTTGCAATCCAGTAATTCTACTTCTGGGAATTTACCCTAAGGGAGTAATCACAGAGATGTGCGCCACTTTAGCTGCAGCGACGGGGAACCTGTAGAAACAACTGTCAGACGAGGAGGACTGGTCAGGTAAGTTATGACTCACCCAGCTGATAAGACGCTATAGCCATTAAAGAGAACATATCCATTGGCATGGAAAGCTGTTCACGATATGTATAAGCAAAGTGGATCACACAACAATACAACCTCATGTTTGGTACACACACACACACACCCCCTTACTGGGCATTTAAAGGGCTGCGAAAACTGCACAAAGAGGTTTCTGAAAAGCTTTCACATGAGTAGGAGTAGGGTACTATGATTTTTCTTATAATGAGGTCATAATCCTTTAACAGTCAAAGAGGTTTTGTTTTTTGTTTTTGTTTATTAATCCTCACCTGAGGATGTGTCTACTGATTTTAGAGAGAGATGAAGGGGGATGGAGAGAGAGAGAGAGGGAGACACTGATGTGAATGAGAAACATCAATCAGTTGCCTCCCACACACATCCTGACTGGGGATCGAACCCACAACCTAGGGGTGTGCCCCAACCAGGGATCGAACCCACAACATTTTGGTATACAGGAAAATGCTCCAACTAACTGAGCCACCCGGCCAGGGCTTCTGTGTTTTTTAATGGAAACCTTGGAAGTTAAGAAGAGACGAGCCAGATGAGCTCCTGGAGGCCGTCACCGAGCACAGGGGCCTGGCTCCAGCTTCGTGCCTCCCGTCTGGCATGCCTTTGCTCACACACCGGTTCATCCGCGCGTCCACATCCATTTCAGTGTCTCCTCTACGGCACTGGGGACTGTAAGAAAGAAAACCAGGCAGTCCCTGCCGGCCAGAGGCCCGCGGGCCAGTGTGGAATAAAGACCTGGAAGCAAACCCCTGTGACGCGGGTGCTGCTGTCGTTAAGGGCTGTGGAAAGCACTTGGGAAGCACAAGGGACCACATTTTTTCTGGGCCCAGTTGGCAAGCAGAGGCACCCTTCCGAAGGAAGGGTCACTGGGGCAGGGTCTTAAAGAGGGAACGGAAGTCTGGGTGGAGTGAGGGGAACACCCGGCAGAAACGATGAGCTGAAGCGGTAGAAGCGGACTTTTCCTATAAGGGCAAAATAATAAATACTTTAAACTTTATAGGCCAAGAGGATAAATCAAGGGTGTAATGTAGGTACTTTTACCAAACAAATAAACAAATCAAAGTTCACAATGATTTACTGAGGGGCTTCAAAACAAAATTCAGTACAACTTTTGTAACACTGGTCTACCGATGAGAAAATGAAATTCTTTCGGGGGTGAGCTAACATTTGCTTAAGCAGGACTCCCAGTCAGCACTCCCTGTCATCAAAATCAGTAACAAATGTTCATCTGTTCATGCTCGCTTTTCAAAAGAAAAGCTTTATTGGCAATATAACTCACATACTATAAAATTTGCCCTTTTAAAGGTACCACTCAGTGGTTTTAAGAATAATTCACAGGGTTCTGCAACCACCACCACCATCTAATTTAACACATTTCCACCTCCCCAAGAGGCACACGGCCACTGCCTGCAGCCACAGCCCGTCCCCCCGCGGAGCCAACGGCCCGCCGCCCCGCTGCGCTCTGTGGCCTTGCCCGCTGCGGGAGCCACGGGGAAATGGACTGTGCGATGCGGGCTCTGTGTGCCTGGCGTCTTTCACTCAGTGGGATGTTTTGAAGGCTCGCCCGTGTTGTGGTTTGGGTGTGTACTCCGTTTCCTTTCACAAACGAAAAATATCCCACTGCACGGATGCACCTCGTTTTGTGGTATAAATATCCATGTATGAAGTTTTGTATGGGCATGATTTTCAATTCTGTTGTTATACACCTAGTAGAAGTGCTGGGTCACAAGGCAGCTCCACGGTTAGCCTTTAGAGGAACTGCCATGCTATATTTCAAAGCAGCAACACTTTACAGCCCCACCAGCAAGGTGTGAAGGTCCCACTTCCTCCACATCCTCGCCAGCATACGCTGCTGCGTGGGTTTTTATTCCGCCGGCCACGTGGGTAAGAAGTGCTCTCATCGTGGCAGATGTCTGTAAGGACTCAGGACGGTGAGCGTCCTTCCACAGCCTTCTTGGTCCTTTGGAAACCTACCCATTCAGGCCTCCTGCCCGTTTTAAATCCCCGCTCCTGAACACACACCTCTCATCAGCTATATGATTTGCAAATATTGTCTCCAATTCCATGGGTTGTCTTTTCACTTTCTTGATGATGTCCTTTGAAAGCTTTTCATTGTCAGCAGGTCTCATTTACTGATGTGTCTTCTTTGGCTGCTTGTGCTTTGGGGTCATACATAGGAAACCACTGCCTAGTCCAAGTCCTGAAGATTTATTCCTAAATTTTCTTCTAAGTTTTATAGTTTTAGCTCTTACATGTAGGTCTCGATAATCCACTGGAGTCAGTGTCTGTATGCAGTGGAAAGGAGCAGTCCAACTTCATTCTTCCACATGTGGCTATCCTGTTGTCCCAGCATCTTGTGTTGAAAAGACTGAATGGTCTTGCTGGAAACCAACCAGCCATAAATATAAAGGTTTCTAGACTCACAGGACCAAAATGTCTTGATTGCTGGAACTTGGCAGTAAGTTTTGAAATTGGGAAGTGAGAGTCCTCCAACTTTATTCTTCTTTTTCAAGATTTTTTAGGCTATACTGGGTCCCTTACATTCCCATATGAATTTTAGGATCAGCCTGCCAATTTCTGCAGCAAAGGTAGCTGGGATTGTGACGGACTGTACTGAATCTGTAGATCAGCTGGGAGAGTGTCGCTATCTTAATTAAATCTTCATGAACGTAACATGTTTCTCCACTTGTTAGGTCTTCCTTGACTTCTTTCAATGGCATTTTATATTTTTAGTGTGCAACTCTTAAACTTTTGTTAAATTTATTCACAAGTATTTTAATTCTTTTTGACACTACTGTAAATGGAAATTTCTTAATTTCATTCCTTAGGATTTTCTATATATAAAACCATGTCCTGTGCCGACAGAGATATTTTTAGTTGTTCCTTCCCAATCTGTGCACCCCTCTTTTTTCTCTTACCTAACAGCCCTGATAATGCTGATTTATAATAAGCATTATATATTATATATAACATATTATACATTATATATAAAATATATAATATGTAAGTAATACATTGTTTGTATTAATATATATTAATATAATTATTATTATATAATTAATAATATATCATATTTTATAATATAAATATATTATATATAAGCATTATATATTATATATATTTATAATAAGTATTATATAAGAAGAGAATCTTGTTTTTCTTACCTAACAGCCCTGATAATGCTGATTTATAATAAGATTTTATATACTGTATTTCATCTTTGAAAATGATGAACAAAGCTATGGCCAAATCCTGATATTAACCCCCAGGCATGAGTTTAACTGAACATATTAATTCTTAAGAAGCATTTATAAAGTTCTGTTGGGGCCTTGATAGCCGCCTTTTAGCGGGTCACTATATTGCAGACTCATCGCCCCCCAGGGGAGTCAGGTGGAAGCGTCTCCACTGGAAAGTTAACTAGATATAGACTTGCCCGTGTACCACGTCAAGGAGGGGCGACCCAGCGGACCTGGTAGCTCGAGCCTGAATCACACAACCGCTGAGCACCTGTGGGGGGATGCTGGCTCTGCTTGTTGTTGTAACTTTGACGGAATAAAAACGTGTGATACCACTTGACATTGTTTGAGATTCAAACAATGTTAGCTATTAGACTGACTTTACTACATTATACATTTTGTGTAAGTGCTACTTCACCTTATAATTTTAGATTGACTTCATTAAGAAACTTCAAGTCTGTAGCAAAACCTACACGAAAAATAGATACATTTTCCACAATCTGTTCTTTCCAAGTATTAAATCTGAGAGCTCCTTTATTCTATATTCTCTGGTTTCATGTCTTGTGTGAATGTATTATGACTTATTAACCAATAGCACTGAACTAGAAATCAGCTCTTAAAAGGACATATTTTTAAGAGGTTCAAGGTATTTCTATTTTACTGTTTTCGGTCTCCTGTGCTATACTAATTAAAAGCCATGTAGACACAGATATAAAATGTTAGACATGTGCCAAATGTTTACTCGGTAGGCTCGGTAGAATCAAGTGTGACTTTTCAAAGTCATAACCTTAAAGACAGAGCACGGGTGCAAGGACCAGAAGAAGACGTGGCTACAGAACTCGGCACGCAAGTCTGCCAGGTGCTTTCCCAGACACTGCTGTCAGGTGACGGAAGGATGCTGCTCTCACTCACTTTCCCTTGCTAAAACTGCGAAAGGGAGGGAGAGAAAGAACACAACATTCCCAGCTACAGCTAGTGCCAGCGACATCCGCTGCGCGCAGCTCAGCATCCGCCCCTGCCGCCCACCCCTTCCCGTGAAGAGCGCCCTGAAAAACCAAAGCCACCATGTGTTTGAATGGATCTAATGCCACTCCATCTGCAGGCCCTCACTGGCTTAATGCAAATCAGCCTGCTTCATCCCTTTGACCCAAGACTGGCTCAGAGAGAGGCACGTGACCAACTGAAAATGAGGGGGAAGGGGGAGATTTTTCTGGGAATGTAGGGAACACATCCTCCAGGTAGAGTGTGAGAAAAAAATATGTTGGGCCCATTGTCGTTGGCCCTCTACCCCCAGGGAGCTGGCTGTAAAACCAAGCTGACAGGGAGGCAGACAGAGAGGCAGGGTACAAGCCCTAAGTGTCACTGTGAAGTTTTGAATGGAACCAGGCCCGGGCTAGCCCTACCTACTTCAGAGCTGTTAGTTACATGAGACTGCCCCCCACCCCCCTACCCCGCCCAGCCAACTGAAGCCAGTTTTGGGTGGCTTGTAAATGAAAGATATGATGAGACTTTGAGGCGAGGCCTTAGTGATGTATCTACTTCTCACCGCTCCAAAGAACTGCAATTCGCCTCTGAAAAAGAGTGGCTCCCATTAAATAAGCCTAATTTCAGGTGAGCCCCGCCCGCTGTTTTGCCGCCGGGTCTTCGGCCACCAGTACAGTTTCCTCTCTGGCCAGCCTGCCTGTGGCTGCCCAGCCACACACCGACTGCCTACCAAACCACTTTGTGTGGCCCAAGGAACACAGCGGTGGCACTGAAGCCCACGCCCCCAGCACAGCCTGCCAGTCCTTCCGGTTGGCCGTGCCCAGCCTCCTCTCCCTCCTTTCCCTCCGGCCCTTGCCAGCCTCCCACTGTCAGGCCCTTCCTGCCCCTGAGCCCGGTACCACTCCTCCTCTTCCTCCCTGCAGGTGGCTCCAGCGAGATCCCCTGCTGCTCCATGCCCGCTCGTCACCGGGCACAGGGCCCCACGCTCTGCAGAGCCACAGGGTTTTACAAATCCCTAAACTGGCGGCGGTCTCTCAGGGACCACCGCTCGTCTTCTCTGTATTCCTGGTGCCTGCCACCGTGTCTGGCATGTGTCACGGCCACTTGCATGGTGAGTACAAAAGCAAAAATGTGCATTAAATGTCATCTTTATATTCAAAATGTTTCTCTATTTCATGAAAAGAGTTTACAAAAAGCCCACATTTTATTAGGGCACCTCGGGGAGTCTGCTGGGCATGAATGTGTGCTGCCCATGGTTAGCACCGGGTCCTGCTTAAGAATTCATCTTCATATTCCTGGGTGTAAAGTTAATTAATTTCTGGGGAGCGACTGTTGAAATACAGTGTGTGTGGTGAGATGCCTAAGAAGCTTGGGGTGGGTCAGATTTTTGCAGTTGTAAACTGTTAAAAGATCATACCAATCTGTAAAAGAAAACACTGCAGATGCTAGCTTGTCCAAGCAGTGGAACACTAACTGCTGGGGTTGCCCGACCAGAGAATAGAACACATGGGCCAAAGGGACAGACGCACACAGGTGCTTGGTCTCACCAAGCAGTCAGGGCTGGGGTTCTTCTTACTTAGCCTGTGGACAAACACAGATAATGTAGTAAGCCAGCTACATTTCTGGGATGATGGATTCTGAGCTAAAAGATACAATGAGGGGATTTAAAAGAAACTGCAACAAAGTACAGTCATCAAAACAGTGTGGTAATGGTGTAAAGACAGACACATGGACCAACAGACTAGAACAGAGCGCCCTGGAACAGTCCCTCACATCCGCGGTCAGAGGGCTTCCAACAAGGGCACTGAGACCATTCCCTGGAGAAAGGATGGCCTCTTCGACACGTGGTGGGTGCTGGGACAATTAAAGACCCACACGCAAAAAGACAAAGCCAGACCTCCACTTCACACCACATACAAAGATGAACTCAAAAGTGGATTGAAGGGTTACCTGTAAGAGTTAAAATTGTAACACTCTTGAAGAAACACAGGGCAAAGCTTCAAGATACTGGATTCAGCAACAATTTTTTTACTATGACACCAAAGGCACAGGCAACAAAAAAACAACAGCCAAACTACTGTTTTTTTAAAAATTCATAAATTTTTTAAAAATTTATACATTAGAGGACACTATAAATAGTGGAAAGGCAACCCACAAAATGAAAGAAAATGTTTGCATGTCCTATCTGATGGGGGTTAATATCCAGAATATGTAGAGAACTCCTAAGACTGAACAACAAAAAAACCAGATTCAAAAATGGCCATAGGATTTAAACAGACATTTTTCCAAGGAAGACACACAAAAGCCAATAAACACATGAAAAGATGTTCAATATCACTGAACATTGGGGAAAATGCAAAGGAGCACTATAAAGAATACCACATCGCGCCAATTAGAACGGATACTGTCAAAAAGCCAGAAAATAACAGGGGTTGGCAAGGACATGCGGACACTGGAGCCCTGGGCACCATCGGCGGACATGTAAAGTGGTGCAGCTGCTGGTGGCTCCTCAAAAACTCCAAACAGAAGCGCCGTTTATCCTAATTCTCCTTCTAGGCACACAGTACCCTCCACACAAAACAGGTCTCATGGGGTCTGTACACCACGTTCGCAACAGCATTATTCACAAGAGCTGAAACGCAAAAGAAACCCAAGTGTCCTTGGATGGATGGATGGATGGATGGATGGATGGATGGATGGACCAAATGTGATGTATCCACATGAAGGAATATTATTCAGCCTTAAGGAGAAAGGAAATTCTGACACGTGTATAACTCGGATGAACCCTGAGGACACTATGCTCAGAGAAGTAAACCAGCCATCAAAAGACAAACACGATGCGATCCCACTGACATGAGGTACCAAACAGTCAAAATCATGCAGACAAAGTATCGCGGTCGTTGCCAGGCCTGGGGGAAGAGGAGAGTTTCAGTTTTACAGGATGACAAGAGTTGTGGGAGTGGATGGTGGTAACAGCTGTACAATATTTACAAATGTATTTAATACTGAACTGTACACTTAAAAATGATTAAGATGGTAAATTTTGTGTTATGTGTATTTTACCACAACGAAAAAAGACTAGGAGAGAGGGAGCCAGCGCACTAACTTCTCTGAAGGGCAGGCCCCAGTGTGTAGCTATGGAGAAAAACAGAGTAGGGAAGGACTGGGAACGGATGCCTTCTATTTGAAATTCAGTGTTCGAGCAAAGCAAACATCAAACTAAACAAGTAAACAGATGAATACCCGCCTTCAAAAAATAACTGGTGAATGATCCACCAAAAAAATATCAAATGAGCTTCGCTTCGTTAAAACACAAACTGCTCTGTGAACAGCAATATCGAGTGGATGAGAAGACAGGCCACAAGCTGGGGAAACATTTGCAAACCGAAATACACTAAGAGCTCTTCATCACTCAATAATAAGAAAACAAACACCCTGACAACCACCTCAACAGCCAGCCACCAAAGCAGACACGGAGATGACATGTATGCACAGGAAAGATGCTCCCCACCATGTCGTCAGGGGAAGGCAAATTAAAACAACGCGAAACCACGACATCCTGTCGAATAAATGAACTCCAGACCACCGGCACCAGTGAGTGCAGACAGAAGGGCAGGACGGGAGCACAGGACCACTCACTCCCTGCTAGGTGGGGGCGACAGGGTACAGCCCCTCTGGAAGGCAGTTTGGTGGTTTCTTACCAAACTAACCATGCCCTTGCCGTTCCACCCAGCAACCAGGCTCTGTGGCACTGGCCCAAAGGAGCCAGGAACCCACACTCACGCCGAAACCTACACACGGACCTTCACAGCGGCTTCACTCACGGCTGCCCGAACTTGGAGGTAACATGCCCTTCAGCGGGCGAGTGAGTCAGCGCCCCGTGGTCCATCCGGACAACGGGATGCTGCTTGGCGCTGAAAGGAAACACGCTGCCAAGGCACGGAAGGACCTGGAAGAAACAGGAGTGCCTGTCGCGAAGGGACAGAAGCCAGTCCGAGGAGGCTGCACACAGCGTGATTCCAGCTACCGACACTCTGGAGAGGACAGAACTGTGGAGATGGGGAAAGATCAGTGGTCAGGGTCAGGGGCGAGGGGGAGGGAGGGGTGACCAGGCAGAGCGCAGAGGGCGTCTAGGGCAGTGAACTGCTCCGTCGGGTGCTGCGACGGCGGACACTGTCATGGTGACGTTTGTCCAAACCCACACAGTGCAGAGCACCAAGGGTGGCCCATCCTGTGAACTGTGGACTCTGGGTGATCACATGTCAATGCAGGGGCAGCGATCCCAAGAGGTGTCATGTTGGTGAGGAATACTGGCAACAGGGAGGCGATGCACGTGGGGGGCCGGGGTACATGCTCTAAAACTTCAAGTCTTTTAAAAAAAGTAACCAGCGCTCATTGCCAGCTGGGAGGGCAGTGTGGGGGAAGGGGTGAAGAGGTGAGGGGACTAAAAAGTGCTAATAGGTGGTTACAGAATAGCCATGGGGATGTAAGATACAGCACAGGAAACAGAGCAGCCAAAGAACTTACCCGCATGACCCGTGGACGTGAAAATGGTTGCGGGGTTGCCTGAGGGAGTGGGGGGTGCTGGGAGGGGGACATAGAGGGGAAAATTGGGACAACTGTAATAGCATACTCAATAAAATTTTTAAATAAAATAAAACTTAAAAAAACCAATTCTCAGAAATACAAAACCAACACACAGCACTTGTGCGAAGGCATCAGCGACCTGTGAGACCCCGAGAAGACCAGGAGGCAGGGGCCGCAGGGTGCTGGTGAGTGAGGCTACTCTCCCCGCGAGGAGGTGGGCCCCTCTAGCCCAGTGCAAGTGGCTCAGAACAAGGTGGTCCTGGAAGAGGCAAAGAGAGCAGTGGTGCTGGGCGCAGTCTCTCGGGGTCCGAGAGCAAAAACCAGAGATGAAGGTACCAGGGTCCCGGAAAGCCAGAGGCGTGGAGAACAGCGGCCCCGCTGCCGGACTCCGCCCCACCCCCGCCAACCCCCCAGCACGAGAGAATTCTGAGGCTGCAGGGCCGGGGGGGGGTTTCTAAGATGACGGTAATGCTGTACCTATGTATCTAGTGCAGTGACACAGATACGATCTTTGGGAAAATTCAACAGTTTGTATCCTTTTCTGTACGCGTTTTAAACCTCAATAAAAAGTTAAAAGAGGGAAAAACCCTCTTGTACTCTTGTACAGATTCTGTGATTATTCCATATCTGCAACAGTTAGTGAAATTCTGGGAGTCCTGAGACCTAAAATAAGAAGCTAACATCTGCCCTGGCTGGTGTGGCTCAGTGGACTGAGCGCCGGCCTGCCAGCCGGAAGGTCACTGGTTTGATTCCCAGTCAGTGCACATGCCTGGGTTGGGGGCCTGTGGGAGGCAGCCAATGTTTCGATGATTCTCTCACACGCTGACGTTTCTCTCCCTCTTTCTCCCTCCCTTCTCCTCTCTCTAAATATTATCTTTTAAAAAATAAAGCTAACATCTGAGAATACCTCAAAGAATTTCGGGAGAGGCCCACAAAGGAAGCAGCACGGAGGAGAAAAGCATGAAGCGAGTGGGCAGCGCCAGCAAGCGGTGACTTGTCTGAAGCCCAAATCTTAGAAGGTGGTGCAAGCAGGGAAGAGTCCCTAAAATTTAAGTAGGAACATTATGAAGAGAAAGTGCTACTTTGTCCACAGGTATTCAGAGAGGGCTCTTCACCCTAGCAGCGATCAGGGATCGATCACGTGCCAACGGGGCCCGGAGGCCAGGCCTGCAGCAAAGAGCGGTGAGGCCCGAGGGTACAGGCGGCAGAGAGGGCAGAGCCTCGGAACGGGGCGCTGGTGCCACGGAGGGCCCCAGGCCAAGCTGCCCCCAAGGCCAGCATTACCCCCTTGAAATTGCAACAAATGCTCAAAAAATGACCCTGGGCAAGTGACTGAGACACTGTCTGTGACTTCCTCCACCTAGGGAATGGGACGACAGGGTCACTGTAGGGGTCAGGTGAGTCCTTACACATGGACAGTGTGCGGGGACTCCTGGCTGGCACACAGTGCGTGGCGCACACAAGCTCGTTTGCACTGTTAACTTCTGTTGACACTGGACAGAGCTGGGGGTTCTGTCACCATCACAGACTCCTGACAGACAAAGATTTCAGGACACTGAGAACATTAAAACATAAAGACAAAAGGAACACTGCAATACACTCTTGGGCGGTGGTTTTAATTAGTTATAAAGGAAAACTAAGAACGTTTGGGGCTGTAAGAATGACAGTGAAAGGCGGCCCCATCTTCCAAAAGTAACTCTTCCTACTCGTGACAGGTTGTGGAAACCGGTCGCTGACCACCATCCTAGCACCACCTCAAGACGGGGTCAATTAACTTCCACCTCTAATTATAGTTTGACTACAGTTTCCCTTTTTGCCATTTTTAAGACAGACTAAAATTCTGGCCAATACTGTCACACAAATCTACTCTGAGTCACAGGGCCAGGCCTGGCACGCCAGTCTCGGGCCACGCATGCCGCCATCCCCGTCAGTCACTTTGGCTCTGCAGAGACTCACCTCCCATTCAGCCATGAGCTGGGAAGAGAGACAAAGTTTCCCACCCTCTAAAAACTACAGGGGCCTCCAGCACTGGTGAGCCAGTCCCGCATGGTCCCCAAAGCCTTCACAAGAGCATTTGTTTGTGAACACTCACCTAACACTCGCTTGTTATACAGGAAAACAAAACAAAAACTCTCTGGTATAAAAAATGGGCCCATGGCTTGGGTGTGACAGCGTGAGTTTAAACCCTGACATATCCCTCCCACGTGGCCTCAGACCACCTCCTCTCTCTCCTCACCCGGAAACGCACATTCACACAGGGAAGGTAACACCCACCTCCAAGGTGTGCTATGAGGACCCAGTGTGGCATGCCCTCCATGTGAGCAGCCAGTGCCACACTGGGCATGCTAGTGTCCCTACATGACGGGGCACCCAATTTCAAAGAGATGAAGGCCTTGTAGGAGAACACCAGCCACTAAGTAAGAGGGATAACTGTGTTAGAACCACCACCGTTTGGCAACCATCAAAGCAATAACTGACTCAGGTGGAATCACCACTGGGTGTCAGAGTCTCTTCTCACAGATCACCTGATAATTACAGTGTTGGCCTTTGCGGTGGAGACCTGCCGACAGCATCTGAACATGGTGAGCGCTGCCAGGGATGAAGTGGACGGCCGCCGCGTGCTGTGCTGCGCAAAAGAGAAGGAAACGCCATCCCTTACGTCCTGTTACCGCCACAAATGTGTGAGCTGACTCTGAATAGGAGGGAACATCAGACTAACCCGAAGAAAAGGATGTTCCACAGAACTGGCCCATACTCTTCATAAAGGGCAGCGTCATGAGAGACAAAGGAAAGATGACAAACTACTCCAGATTAAAGGGGGTTAAAGAGATGTGACCATTGAAGTCAACGTATGGTCTCAGACTGGATGCTAGATGAGGGAAAGACCTACAACGAAGGACATTACTGAGACAACTGTAAAAACTGAACATTGACTGTATATTAGACAATAATCTGTCAATGGTAATTTTCCTGGATTTTATAACTGTACTATGGCTAAGAGAAAGTCTGACTATAAAAAAAATATGCTTATTTAGGATAAGTGGCCCTGGCTGGTGTGGTTCAGCAGATTGAGTGCTGGCCTACAAACCAAAGGGTCACCAGTTCGATTCCCAGTCACGGCACACGCCTGGGTTGCCAGCCAGGTCCCGGAGGCGGCGGGGGGCAGGGTGCACGAGAGGCAACCACACACTGATGCTTCTCTCCCTCTCTTCTCTCTTCCTTCCTCTTTTTCTAAAAATAAATAAATAGAATCTTTTTAAAAAACCTGAGGAGGGGGTAGCAAAGAGGTGATAAAACAGACACCCAAGAGTCGTCTGACCTCCCACTGAGGGCCCAGGCCACCGTGAGTCTGACCCAGAGACCAGGACGGCAGCGCACTGTCGTGCCTGCAACGGCTGAGGAGCGTGGCCGTGGCTGGGGTCTGAATCACCGATGGCAGTTAACGAAGGCCCTTCCCTTCTCCTTCCCCCCGTTGGAGGCGGCGCTTTCCTCAGCTCTACGCCCAAACTCTCTGGAGATCAGTGAGCACAGCATCCTCTTTCAGTCACAGGAAAGTAATGGAGGGGCTGACTGAGCATTGGGTCCCCTCTTACTGAAACAAGGGTCACCTTCATTGGACCTTCCCCATCGGCATGGGACTTGGCACTCTTTCCCTGGGCTGAGGTGAAGAGTATTTCAGGGGTCTTTTTCCTATGGGTTCTCCTTATTACTCCAGACATGCTCTCTCTCACTGACCTTTGCCTGTCCTGTTCCCTAAAGATGGACCAGGGCTCTGGAGGGGGATCGAGTGGAGCTGGGCACTGACAGCTGCCTCGGCCTCTGACTCCGAGCCCCTGCTAACTGGACACCTGGAGGGACTCACAAACGCATCTCATCAGGGATGTGGTCAACGGGAGTCTTCACGGCAGGCCTGTGTTTACGCTCTTCGGCATCCTGGGGCACCGTGCACATAAACACTCTGTGCTGACACATTCCTTGGCCTTGATTAAATATTTTTAGGCTGATACTGTTAACATACAGTTCTCAGCGTACATGAGTTTTGAGTTAGGAGAAACAGCTTCCTTATTTCTGGAAATGAAAATTCTTCCATGCTTATACATTTAACATTTTACTTACCTCTAAAGAAGTATATTTTACATTTACTGGAAAGATAATGGGAAATAAGAGAGCCTCGGTGAGGAAATTATACATAATATTGACCAATGGAACATATTTTTAATTACAAGGTTGTAAGTCAATTCCCTGAAAACTTTACCTGACCTAATTCTCACCAGCCAAGGCAGTAAGAAACCTGGGAGCGGGGAAATGCAGTGTGTCCAGCTGGAAAGGACGAGAACCCCCAGCAGCGAGAAAATACTCTCTGTACGGCCACCCTGTGACCGATGTCAAGCACCCTGGTGAAACCCCCTGTGGCTGTAGGACTCTGAGGCTCTCCCGCGGTTTGGAAGGGCAAAGCCAGCGCCTTCTGAAACTCTGCCCCTGCCTTCTGAAACTCTGCCCCTGCCTTCAGCGTTAGTGACAATGCTCTAACACCAAAAACTGCCCACAAAGCCCTCTGTTTTAAGTGGTATTTCCACACAGAAGTCACCCAGAGCCCATGTCTTTGCTGGGGACGACACCACTTCGCTCCCGGCTGACCTCACTTTCAGTAGCTCCTCTTGGAGAGTGACACTGAAGTTGAGGTTTCTATTCAAGAGCCTAGATGTGGTGGTTTTCTCACTGTAAACTCTGCACTTAAGTCAAGTAAAATGTTGTAATGGCCCATTTGCCAGGTGAGATACAGTGACTTAGGGTAAAGTTGTATGTCTTACAGAACTTTTAAGTCTGCTGATGTGCAACACACACTTGGATTAATAAGCAGTTGAACATTATTCTTGCATATGAAATGGACTAGTAAACTCTGGAACATTAAAATGGACGGACAGCTGATACAATGATCAAAATGCGCAGTCGTAAAACATGATGGTCTGACCTTCCGGAGCTGCTGCTCGAGGCCACAGCCGGTCAGGCTGTCACCTGTCTATGACAAGCCAGTCTGCACCAGGATGTAACCAACACTGAGCAAGTCTCAGTGTGAAGAGCTCACTGGGTGCGTTGGGGCAGGGCTCGATACCGCCCCGCCAACAGGCTCAAGGTCTGGGGGCGCGGCCACCGGCGGCTCTGGGCTAGAGTGTAGAAGCGCTCGTGACAGAGGAGCACCAGCCTGCGGGCCCCGCCTTGCGCTCTCACCGAACACGTACTGAGGGGGTACACACCTGTTCCTGCAGGTCGTAGTCGTAGCTGTCATGCAGCAGGAGGCTGAGGACGTAGCGAGTATAAATCATGGCATCGATGCCACATTTCTCCAGCTCTTGTCCCAGCCAGGTCTGCACGGGGCCCAGTGCATGGAGCAGAGACATTTCAGAGACGGAGGCGGGGCCTGGGTACGAGCCTGAGGAGCTTCCAGATGGTAAACCATCCACGACTGCGGCACGGGGAGGGCGCATGAATTTAGGTGGCGGGCATCCTTACAGTGCGGAGCGTGCTCTGGGCTGGTGTTCTGCTGGCGTCTGGAGGGGATTTTCACTCCAGTAAGAAGGAGAGAAGCTGGACATCTGGGATAAGCATTGGTTTTGCCGGCAGTCAGCTGTCTAGAACGGAACCTCCCCCTTCAAGCATGACCAGTGAGTCGGCATCCTGATAGCGATACACACGCAGGTGCGACGTTCTACTTTAATTTCACATTGAGGCCAAATGTGAGTCTCTGGCAGGACCTACAAAATGAGCGAGAAAAAGGTCTGCGTTATATATAGATATAAATTAAGTTACTGAGCTTTTGAAAAAATCCAAATGAACTGTTCCTCTTTATTAAAATACTTTTGGTACCTTAGAACACTGGTTTTTTGTTTTTGTTTCTTTCTTTTTTCTTTTGCTGTAATCTTTGATATTTTAAGCTAAGTGACATTTGGAACCTTTAAAAGTTTAATATTTTTTAAAAGAAATGAAAATTCAGAAATGTATATTCTTGTGCTTGTGCCACATTATACTCATGTTTACTTGCTACCTCAAGAGATGGAACTAGTAAAATCTGGTTTATCTGTAAAGCTAAGAGAATTTATCTGGTAACAAATCACTAGTCATTTTTAAGTATAACAGAAAACAAGCAGCTGAAAAGTAACTTCACTGAAATACAGGTTTAAAAAAGACCAGTCCTTTACATTTAAATTTGACCATAAATAATCAATTATTTTGTAGGGCTAAAAATTTTGGACTTGCTCATCACTTAGTTCATAAAAACGAACGTGAAATGTGGGCCTGTCTCGGAGCCGTGCCAGGCTGTGCTGTCACATCTGCTGTCACTTTTCTTCTTATATGCCTCCACTGACTTTCTGATTACTTGTGACAGATACCACGCTTTTAATTTAATAGTTTTTCCCCCTAACTTAACATTTTCAATATGTCAAACTAATCAAACAATGGCCTTATTAAACTGTGATATTCTTTGTGTTAGGATTCTGAGTAATTAATGACACTAGAAAAGGAAAACCAACAAAGTGACAGGTAAAGCGCATCGGTTCAGTTTCTGCATGAATTAGCAGACAATAAAAGCAGCAGCAGCCCGGGCTGGTGTAGCTCAGGGGCTTGAGCGCAAGCCCGCAAACCAAAGGGTCACTGGTTCAATTCCCCAGTCAGGGCACATGCCTGGGTTGCCGACCACGTCCCCAGTAGGGGGCATGTGAGAGGCAACCACATGGTTGATTCTCTTCCTCCCTTTCCCTCTGTCTAAAAATAAAATAAAATAAATAAAATCTTAAAAGAAAAAGCGACAGTAAATGCATCAAATCAGAAAGCCAGGCTCTTCCTCAAAGATTTAAGACTCAGTTTCTGATATTTCATCTATAATTAGAATGTAAATTTTATATACATCGAATTATTTTCTAAAAGTTTAAATCCATCGAAGAACCAGGTTACTAAATTAATTTATCACTAATGTATATTCAGCTCCTTTCTAAAATGTCCTCTACCATACTATCTTCTCTGAATTGTAAAAACTATATAAATGAAAGATTTTCTATCATTCTCATCTGCTGAAATTTTCTAGCTGACTCTCAAAATTAAAACCACAAATTCTTTAATATGTTTAGACCTCAGGATACCAAACAGATCATCAGTTGAATAATACTCAGTTCTGGGGGCATCACTTGAAACAAGTTGACAAGTGGGTACTCATTCAATGAGGATCAACCAAGATGACGAAGAGAATGGAAGCCTTGGCAGAAGGAACTCGGGGAGCGGCTGTCCTGCAGCAGGAGCCCGCAGGAAACTTACCAGAGAAGAGAGCTACACAGGGAGAAACACCAGAGCTTGCCGAGGGCCGCCCCCACGCTCCCAGGCCCTGGCACGCGGCATGGCCAGGGCCGCTGCCTGCCTCCCACCAGCCAGACTCCGGGGACGCTAGGCAGAGTGCTCGGAAGGGCCACGCCTTAGCAGTGGAGAGTAAGGGTCCAAACGCTGTGCTGGTCCTGCCTAACAAATCTTAAAAGCAAGACCCCAAAGGACCAAACTGTTTCCCACTAATTTCACCATAGTCCCAGAACAAAGTTCAAGAAATTTCTAGGAACACAAAAATATCCAACATCCAAGAAGATAAAATTAACAACGTGTGGCATCCTATCACAGATGAGCGGGCATGCAAAGAAGCAGAGACAAAGGGATCGGAAATGAAGAGAAAAATAAATGAATTAAAACCCACCGAGAATTGACACACAAGTTACAGTTAGCAAAGGCACCACAAGATGAAAACCTGACCAAGTTCAAGAACATAGTTGGTAAACATCCAAATTTCAAACTCTGTCTATTCCTCTTAATATTCATTCTGGATGTGAAATGTAGTCAGTATGAAGTTAGATTTCATTTTAGTTTACTTAAATTGTCTAAAAAGAGTTTTAAAGGAACATACCAATCTGTAACTCAATGGTTTTTGTTTTGTTTCATTTTTTTCAACATTCCCTTCTCCAAAGGTTTACACTGAGAAAAAAGAACTTTTAAATCATCTTGAGTATCTTTCTCTCATGCAAAATTAACCCAAATCATCAAAAAGACTGTACTGTATAAATGATAATTTATAAGTATCACAATAAGCAATATACCTATTTCAGAATTTCTTTGAATTTTTACTTTAAATTTTTTAAATGGCTTTTACCAAAGATGCAAAATTTATATATCTGTCTGGCTAGCTAATTAAACACCCACAGAAGTTGACCTATCACTTGAGTCTTCTTTAATTCATGAAGGGAGGATGGAAGAGTGGAAAGTACACTAGTCTAACAGTCACAGTATCTAGGTTTTTGTAGTCAGTCCCAACTCTGCTACTTAATTGCCAGGTTTGTGCCCATAACTTCTTAGGGTCTTTGTGTGCTCATGGGTACAATAAAATAATAAACAGGAGCCCTCCCCACCTCTCTCAACCACTCACAAGGCTGCTGCAATGAGCAAATGAGAGGTACATCTATGTGTTTTGTGGCCTTTGCATTTCACAAAATGTCATCCAAATGGAAGGTATTTCTATAAACTACCCTCCCCAGTTGTTTTATATTTGCTTAATCTTGCAGGTTCCTTCACTAATAATGATTATGTGAAGAATAGTAATTATGTAAAATAAACTGGTTTTTAGGAAAAAATTATTGATCTCCTTATTCTTCTTTTTAAAAAACCTAAAATTGCCTTTACTTACAGCAACCCCATTCCAGTCCTATCACAGGTTAAGTAACGTGTTAGTCCTCTGCTGCAAATTCAAATGCGACGCTGCAAGGAACTCCAAGTGCTGAAAGCAGAATGAGCCCAGGAGCACGACGCACGCCCTCTGCTGTCAGTCTTTTGTTCCTGCGCATCAGCCGCGCAATCTCTGCACCAGCCCGTCACGCTCCCCTGTTCCCCGGCTCCCCCAGACAGGGCTGGGCCAGAGAGCTGGGCACACACCCGGCTTTTTCTGCTGCCCAGTGTACAATTTCTAGCCATTTTAAGGATTTCAGAAGTAACAGCCCCGGTGGTGAATGCAATCACCCCCCCAAAACTGGGACAACTCTAAGCAGGCTTGGGATCAATTACAGCCTCAGGGCCTGATACTGATGTGAGCCTGGAGTGCACGTGGCAGACAGAGGGGGGAACGTGCATCAAGCCCCGCTCCTCCCATGACACTGCCCAGGAAACCCCACGGCACCCAGGGCCCTGTGCCGTTTATGACAGAATATGGACTAGAATAACAAAGCAAATTTACAAAATAAAAGCATGTAGTTCTTTATCTAGTCTACATGTTTTCACAGTATCATCAGTCTAAACGATTTGCTAATTAAGGAAAAAAGGAAACTGATCTAGATACCCAATTTATTCCATTAGTAAATATTTTTCTAACAAATAGCCAAAGAAGACGTGGTAATGACACAAATTCCAAAAGAGTACTTTAGTAACAAAGAGTTTTGGTGGGAAAGGGAAAGGGATGAGGGTCGTTTTGAAGATGCTCACTGACCCCACAGAACCTCATCCCTTACGTAATAATGTTCAAAGAAATACAGTGCCATCTTCTAACACTCTTTATAACAACACATACATTACTGAAAATGATTCAAATTACACCTCTCACTAGTGACCCCAGTTACTGAGGGAGCACAAGCAGTGTCTCCTATGAGAGACACACACACCGTGGTGCAGCTTCTGCAGCGCTCAGGCGTAGCAGACATGGGCCCAGCTTAATTCAAAGATTAAAGTGCTTCCCCTGTGAGTACCAAGCTTGGGTGAGCGGGAAGGCTGTCCTACTGGGCCCCGCAGGACACCTACTACATTAGGCCACACTACCAAGACACAGAGTCACCACAGCCCTACCCAGTACAGAAACAAACACAGGGAGGCTGCCAAATGAAGAGACAGAGAAACATGGGGGTCATCACCCCCCACCCCCGAGATGAAAGAACAAATCAAAACTCCAAAAAAAGAGCTAAACAAAATGGAGATAAGCAATCTATCAGATACAGAGTCCAAAACACTGGTCTAAGGACACTCAAGGAACTTAGTGAGGACCTCAGCAGCATAAAAAGATCTAATCAGAAACGAAGGATACACTAATTGAAATAAAGGACAATTTACAGGGAAACAACAGGAGAGTGGATGAAGCTGAGAATCAAATCAATGATTTGGAACATAAGGAAGCAAAAAACAACCAATCAGAACAAGAAGAAGAAAAAAGAATCCAAAACAAATGAGGGTATAAGCAGCCTCTGGGACAACTGCAAGCATCCTAACATTCACAACACAGGGGTGACAGAAGGAGGAGAGAAAGAGCAAAACACTGGAAATCTATTTGAAAAAATAATGAAAGAAAAGTTCCCTAATTTGGTGAAGGAAATAGACATGCAAGTCCAGGAAGCACAGAGTCCCAAACCAGATGGATGCAAAGAGGCACACGTTAAGACACATCATGATTAAAATTCCAAAGCTTAAAGATACATAGAGAATCTTAAAAGCAGCAAAAGAAGTTAGTTACCTACAAGGGAGTTCCCATAAGACTGTCAGCTGATTTCTCAAAAGAAACTTTGCAGGCTAGAAGGGACCTGCAAAAAGTATTCAAAGTGATTAAAAGCAAGGACCTACAACCTAGATTACTCGATCCAGTGAAGCCATCATTTAGAATGGAAGGGCAGATAAAGTGCTTCCCAGATAAGGTAAAGTTAAAGGAGTTCATCATCACCAAGCCATTATAACATGAAATGTTAAAGGAACTTATTTAAGAAAAAGAAGATCAAAACTATGAACGTGAAAATGGCAACAAATTCACAACTATCAACAACTGAATTTTAAAAAACTAAGCAAACAACCAGAAGAGGAACAGAGTCATAGGCACAGGGATCACATGGAGCGTTATCAATGGGGAGGGGGAAGGGTGAGAATGGGGAAAAGGTGCAGGGATTAAGAAGCATAATTGAAGGTACAAAATAGACAGGGGAAGGTTAAGAATAGTAAAGGAAATGGAGAAGTCAAAGAACTTATATGCATGACCCGTGGACATGAACTGGGGTAGGGGGGTTTACTGGAGGGGGGGTATGAGGTGGAGGGGGGCAAAGGGGGAAAAAATTGGACAACTCTAATAGCATAATCAATAAAATATATATTTTTAAAAATAAGCCACAGTTTTGACACTGCCCTCCCCCCCCCCCCAAAAAAAGACAGACAGAGACTAACGAAATGTGCTCAGAAAGGCTGTAAAGGCACAGACACTGATGGAACAGTCAGACCTCAACACCAATGGAGTGGCCCCGTCCTGCCTCCTCTAAGAAGCCTCCTCTAATTGCTCACGGCCACACTGCTCCTTCCCCTTCACCCTCTGCCTTTCCGTGACAGCCACTCGCACTCTCCAACTGCCCCCTGCGTGTGGGCTCCCTCGTACTGAGCAGGCTGCTCAGACCCTTGGCACGTACTCAAAGCCGCGTCACACAAAATACTTCCCAAACCTAAATGGAGCGAGTAAATTCTGAAAAAGAGAGGTTTGGGATTAAAACAATATTCATGATACCCGTGTGCAGGGGAGACTCAACTCTCTCGGTACCCGCACGCGGCCTGAAGGCCCCGGGGCCCCAGACACTGGCGTGGTGGTAGCGCCACACAGGTGGGGCCGCGGGTTCTCCCCTCCTGTGTGGGCCGTCCCGTGTTAGGGGACTTCGGTCCTCCTCCTCAGTAAACAACCATACTTCTTCCCACTGAAACCCAGCGCCTTCCCTTCAATCTCACACAGTGCCTGTGCGATTTACACCTTTCACTGCAGTTTCAGCTGGTCCCTTAGTCACTACACGTTTCACAATGAATTCATTAAGGTGATCAGTATTCAAGGGTATGCATTATTTTTTCGTCATTCTTCAATTTGAGTGTCCACAGAATTTTCACATAAAAGCCTTTTAAGGAAAAGAGTAAAGGATATGAAATATAAATAGAAGAACACAGAAAAGAGAATAAGGGAAGTGGGTGTTTGAAATACTAAGATACTACTTTTCGCCAAGAACCTAAGTAACGTCCGCCTGGCGAGCCGGAGACGCGCACACCCAACCAGGCAGCCGTGACAGCCCTGCCCGGTGTTGTCTGCTCTCGGCGCGTCAATTTGGAACCAAGGTATCGCTTATTCTCTTGGGAAGGCAGCCTGGCTCACAGCCAATCCATAGCTGGAAGAGAAAATCATAAAGAATCTATAATCTAAACGGAAACTCTGTAACAGAAGACAGGACCACGTGCTAAAGGCTGACCATGAACTCCTGTGCAGCCTGGGTATCTAGAATGGACAATCAGACCTACAGTCTCATCCCCATCTAGAAGTGTATCAAGTCCTAGGAAATGAGTAAGTCTTCTTTTTAAGATAATGTCATCCACGGAACTAACGTGGGACATGAGTACTTTCTATGCAAATAGAAAGAACTGCATAAAGATAAAGAAATTCCATTTTCACTAGCTACATTATTAGAAATAAACTGATTAGCGTATATTCTCCAGTGATGATTAAAATGAAATCCTTTCAAGAATGTAAAATTGTTCTTATAGCTTACACTACTACTTGATAGTAACAGGGATTAGCAAATACCTTAAATTACAGGAACAGAACAGACCCAATTAATCTCTATGTTTAAAAGCTAAGGAAATACCAACTATAGAATGATAAAATCTAGGTGAAAGCACTAGGTTCTACATAGAATCATACATACTAAAGATGTTACCAAAGTTCCCATGGGTTCCATGCTTCAATGCTTGGAAAGGTTTACAGATCAAGAAGGTACACCAACTGGGAAGACGGAAGACCTAACCCTCAAATCCATTTTAAGAAAGTACAGAGCTCAGGCTTCTTCCACGTCAAGGAGAGGGGAAACGGGAGGGGTAAGAGGAGAATGACAAGGGAAGACGCCAGCAGGGCCCAAGGAAGACTGTCCTTAGTTTGCTGACTCTAGTTGGTGTGAGTCTAGTCACAGGTTTCTAGAAATCTTTGATCAACAATACATACTTCCTTTAACCTTTTCAGGAGAAATGCTTCCTATAAGGGACTGTTTCTACAAAACTCCGCCTAAAGCAGAATTCCTCTACTGACCAGCGCGTCTACATGCAAGGTTCAGCAGGAGCTACCGGCCTGAAGACCCGGAGAGCAAAGCAGCGCGAGCAAGATGGGGTCAGAGAGGCCGCGGCTTTCACTCTGCTGCAGACTTCCACCAAAGCCAACCAAATGAGTTCTAGATCCACGTGTGATGAGACTAAAGGAAAGGGAAGAGTGTTCTGTCCGACCGGACAGGCTCTCTGCTACTGGCCAGGCTGCTGTCAAAGCGCACAGAACCGAAAGTGTGGGTCGGCCTCTAAGTTCTCGTCGTTTTAACTGGGCTATCAAGGAGATGAACCGCTTATATAAAGTAACATTGTTTTATTTCTCACTTTTACTTGATTGATTCACACATATCTGTTAATATTTCTGGTTTAAAAAGCTGGACTGCTTTTCAAAGATTAAAATTTCTTTGCAGGTGATCAAATTACAATAACCAATGAGGTGTTTAGATCTATCAGATGATCTACCTGATAATCTTTAGCAGGGTTACAAAAAAGGCAGGGTGTTTTTTTTTTAAGGCCTTCATGAAAGTCCTTATAGGTTTACAAAAATGTCCTTTTTCCCCTAAAAGGGGGGAACTTTGAGTCCGACAGCTGTGGACGAGAGCAGTGGCACACTAACCCTGACAAGCTCAGGGGGCTCTGCATGGTGGGTCTTTCAAACCCAGAGACCAAAAGTAACCACACAGGATGGTCTGAAAGTAAAATTTCCTAACCAAACGCAGGTCACAGTGAGCAGTCACATGTAGGCCTGTAGCTTCCTCGACAAAGGTCAGTCTTTGCCTTTGAGATTGTTTGTCGTCTTGTGCTTCTGAGAGAACACTCCTTTGAAATGTCAGAGCCACCTGGCCCCGGCCCCTCGGAGGCGGCCACGGCACCGGAGTGGGGACCGCATCACTATCTTGCTGCGCGCCCCATCTCCGGCTCTGTAAATGGTAACTGCCCTGCGCCCACCCCCGCGAAAGCAGCACGTGCCTCTCTGTCCAGTTTACTTTCTATCTAACCTAACAGAGGCGTCCCTGTTTTGCCTCCTCCCGCCCCTTCACCTATCACCCACGGATGGCCTGGAGCCCCTCACGTCACGTCTCTCCCTTTAATTCTAATGGATAAAATAAACTGCAAAACTGCCGTTCTCCAGAGCATTTTCTCAAACCATTGAGATCATGATTCCTGGCAACTGTCATCAGTTTGCCTCAAATAAGCTCTCATGAGGCTCTTTTCCTAGGCTGGATGCGGACCGGGCTCCCAGGGTGAGGGAACACAACGAAGGTGTTTGGGCAGAGGGAGCGCGGATAGCCTCCATCCTCTTGCAAACGATGCAAAGTGGCTACAAATGAAATCCAAAAATCAAAGCAAAACCGAGTTTTTTGAATGAAATTCTAAAAGCTTTTAGAAAAGTTGTTGGGAAGGATGAAACAACTAAATTTTAGAAATTTTAAAACTTCAGCTGGAAGAAACTGAAACTGATCTTCACTCTAAGAACATAAATTTCAAAAACCCTAAGCAAGTTTATTTAGAAACAAAACATTAAAACAAGTGCAATTCTTGGAATACACTTTGTCCAGAATGAAACATTTTATCAAATAAAACACTAGATTATTATACACTAAAATAATTTTTCAAATTGATGCTGTTGCTTGTCAAAATGTCTGCAGAAAAATTCTACAGCTTCTAACTACTCAGATGGAAAATACAAAGTGAGTCTCAATGGGTGGGAGGAAAAGCAGCCTGAAATGCTGCAACTCACCGGTAACCCAGGGAGTCAATTTCTATTTAAGTTACTATAGAAAGCCATAAGCTAGGTAACACCTATTAGTGTTGTCCAAAATAAAAGTAGGTAATAAGCAATACTTTGGTAATGTTTCAGTATCTGTCAGTAACAAATCTAATCCAATATAAAATTTTTGAATGGGTTACCTGACTCATCCTACTAGTTAGAAATTTTAAACTATCAGAATAAAATTCTATATTTGATTTTGCAAAAAAGATATGCAGTTAGTTGAGAACTCATAATAGGTTCAAAGGACTTGTTTTCATTTTTCATCCATTAGGTCTGTTTCAAAGATTAAATCACATCTTAGGTGGGACTCTTAAGACAAGTGTGGTTATAGTTCCTAGAAAGCTACTGAAATGAACAATGTCATCACTGAAGGTGACCTGCTACTGTGTCCCCAAAGGGTATTGTGGGTAATACAAATTTTATTATTTTTGCTCTAGAATTTCTTCCTTTTGCAAAACTTAGGGAAATACGAGAGCGGAAACAGAGGCAAGCTTGTTTACTTTAGTGCATCTTGAAACTCGTGCTGCAGTGTTGTGCGTCAGGCACCTCCAGGAAGGAAACCTGAGACAGTGTTCCTCACCCTTGTTTCATTGCGGACCCCTGCTGTGTTCTTTTGCACATACTTTGGGAGATATGACTGTCCGACCAGGAAAAGTGGACATTTTCCCTAAGGCCCAAGTTATAAAGAAGACGGATCACCTAGGGTCCTTACGTCCTAAATTTCGCAGGACTGAAAAATTAAACAGAAGATATAATTCAGGAATAAGACCGTTAAATTTATTTTTCTTTTCTTTCCTTTAAATAATCTGCACAACAAGGGCTCACGGACAACAGTGTGCTGACTGCCAGTGGAAGGGAGTAGAAGGGACTAAATGGTAACGGACAAAAATGCAATAAAGATTAAGTTTAAAAACGTAAGTTTGCACAGACTGTACTACCCTACACAGTGAATCAGGCAGCACCGCCTTTTCTATGGCCTCAGAAACCCCCGGGCACGCCATGGTCCTCATCATCTTCTCCGACAGCCACGCTCAGGGCTCTCCGCAGCACTGCCGGGCAGGGCCGGCTGCCACCCACCCCGTGGGCCGCTCCGTGCGCAGCAGAGTCGGGCCCCAAGCATCAGGGTGGCGCTCACAGCCGCCAAAGTGATCCTGGGTTTGTTTCCGCTCCTGAAACCGCCACGCTGTTTTTAGTGGATCAAAAGACAGACCTCTGACAGCAGAATGGCAGGGCCACCGTGAGGAGGGGGCCCGCTGGCCAGAGGCTCTGCAACGCAGGACAGCAGGAGTGGAGCTCAGCGGGCGCGCTCCGGGGCTCGCCGGAGGCACGCTCAACGAGAGGCCCGTGTTTATTGACCATCTGCTGGGTGTCAGGCACAGCTGCCAAAAATGTATAAATACTACTTAACTAAAGTGTCCTTTCAGGCATCCCCGAACCTGCAACATGTGCTAGAAGCCCCACACACCAAAACTCTTTAAAATTTCACTGATATGTCCAAATCATAAATGTTATTACATTAATAAAGGTAAATGTAAAGGAAGAAAACAGACAGCAGAAATATACACTGCATGGGTCAGAAAAACATATAAACAAAGTTGGAAGAAAAACAGTTAACTATCTAAACAGTAAACATAAAAATCAACTTTCAAATGACTCACATTAAACATAAAATTGATTATTCTATCAAGTTTTCGATCATGAGAAATACTCGATTTGGGGGTTAGTAATAGGTATTCTGCTCAAGTGAATATGAAATTAGACAACTATGGAAACAGGTTACCATCCCTTGAGATATTTAATAAATCTAAGTAATCTTATCCAAACACACCTTCCAGGTGTTACCTAACTACCAGTAACTGTAACTGCTGAAGTGACTTTTGCCTCGAGTTGTTACAGACCGTAGAACATTCATGTATCAGTGTCAAAGATCTGTTTAATTAATGCAAACGTCACTACCTACAAATCAAATCTCCTACCCTGACCTCTCAGTCTAAGCCGGCCGGGCCTCGAGAGCTGCAAACAGATGCCCTCGTGTTTACTGGCACCCTGCCTTCAGTGTTCGGCCTTTCCTTCCTTCCCAGAGAAAACCTCACGCCCCTGAACGTCGTTCTTTGCCCGCTGCCTCACCAATGCTTGCTCTGTAGCTGACTCACCACGTGTGATCTCTCATGTTCCGGAAAATCCCCCCAGTGTCCTTGGTCCTTCGGGGAGGGAAAGACGCCGCCTACCAGTTGGGTTCAGCCTCCACAGCAGGGCCGCCACCCCTAAGCCTCACACAAGGCTAACTTCCCGCAGGACGGAGCTGGAGCCGGCCGGGCAGCAGGCACTGACGGGGCGGCGGGCAGTGGGGGTGGTGAGGCTCGGGGAAGGGCTGTGATGAAGGGCGCCGTCCCCCGACTCCGGGAGGTCACTGCCACCGCAGGGGAAGGGCTCAGGAGAGGCAGCAGTCTCTGGGAGGGTTCCTTTTGGGTTGTCCACTCACTGGACCTGGGTGCCCACAGATTTGGGTAAACATGCTGCTGAGTGCACCTGTGCGGGCGTCTGGGTGGAAGCTGCGCCCCCATCAGGGGGCCCAGCCGCGCGGGTGGCCCTCCCAGAGCATCGGCCTCGCCCTGTCCCTGGGGCCGGAAGAGGCTAAAAGGCCGCGTCGGCAGAGCCGGCCCTTGACCAAATGTGAGAACACTGTCTTCAAACATCCCTCCCTGCCCTCACGTTGGAAAGGTATTGGCCTGCATTTTCTTCTAAAGGTATTCAAGTTCTTGTTACATTTGTGAAAGAAAACTTTAAAGCACATCTGTACTTAGAAACAAGAGGAAGTTCTCAAACTTTAAAGCATGTCGGTCACCTAGGGCACTCGGTAAAATGCGGAGCCCTTCTCGGTCTTTTATTCTACCCAGGCCTCCAATGAACATGTCACACTGGCGGCAGACTGGACTCTTGTTCCCAACTGTCCCTTCCTTCACAATACAGTCCTTTACAAAGCCAGTCCTGCTGTCACCGCAGTGGACCGGCGGCACTCCCTGCAGGCTGAGGACCTGTCCCGCACCGCTCCCTGGTACTGGTCTGGCCAGTGGACTGCAGGGGGCCTGACAGACACCGTGTCCGCACAGAGGCTTTCGAAGAGACCATGGATGCAGCCTGGCCCCTGCTCCGGGTGTCACGGGAACAGCATGTCCCACACAGGGTGGCCTCCTAGGCGTGGCTCCCAGGATGAGAAGATACCTGGAGACTTCAAGCCTCGGCAGCCAGCTCACGTCCACCAAAACGTGCCATCAGCCAGGGAGAAGCTTTGGGTGCTTAAGCCACTGAGTTTGGGGTTTTGTCGCACAGGACAACCTGGTAAAATCTAATACAACATTCAAGCCCTTAATCTATCGACCAGTTATCTATACCAAGAATCAGTGAAATGGGACTGAGGAGAAAGCACCTAGTTTCTTTTTCTCTATGTGGAAAACCGACCATCCCAGTGTCGTTTGGGGATCATCTCTCTGTCCGCCCCCACCCACAACGCCAGCTCTCTCGGGGCCAAAGATCCATACACCTTGACCACAGGTCTGTCTGGGGTCCTCCTGTGAGCTCGGGGTGTCCCCGCCAGCACCACCCGTCTCGATGACGAGGCCTCCACGGGGAGTCCTGAGGTTCTGCAGGAGCGCCTTCCCTATTCTTGACCCTTTGCTCTTTCTTGTCATTTTAGAACCAGCTGTCACGTCCTATGAGCAACTGCTAGGATTTTGACTGAAAATATGTTAAATACACAGATCCATGCAAGGAGAACGGGCTGTTTTACAGGATGGGACCTTCCTGTGCACGAACAAGCGCCGCGTCTCCGCTTACTGAGGCCCCCTTTCACGTCTTTCACGTAAGTTCTAATTTCTCACACACAGGCCCTGGCTCTTATATTTATTCCTGGACACTCGGTTACAGATTCTCTCAGGTCTTCCACACAGGTCGACAGCAGTTGTGCCTCTTGGCGCTGCCATCCTCCCGCCTGTCCGCACGTCGCTGCCTCGCGGCGGCCGGCCCCCAGGAGGGGAGGAGAGAAGCGGCGTCAGTCGCGGGGTGGCCCATCTCCTAGCAGATCACCCAGGAACTCTTCCCACGCTTCCTCACGCAAACTGCCGTTCCCTGCGGGTTTTCCATAGACATTCGTTACTGGTTAAGAACATTTCCCTCCACGTGGGGTTTGCTACGGTCACAGAGATCACTGGGTCACCTGCACCTGCACCAGCGAGGTAAGACCCTTCTCCCCCTCACAGTCAGTGTGGTTTTCTTCCAGCAACAGCAGAAACAGCATCTGCTCGCAGAGCCCTTACTACTGACGTGCCCTACATGTATATCCATTTCATTCTCACAACCCAATGGGGTGGATACTGTTATTATTCCTTTTTTTGGATGATGACACTGAAACTTAGAATAGAAAACTGATTTCCCCAAGGAGCAAGAAAGAGGAAGAGTTGGGATTTGAAAGCAGGCGGAACCAACTCTAGAGCCAAGCTCCTCACTAACACAGGCCAACTGATGATAGCTCGCACCTGCCCCCAAGGACCCTCTGGCCCCAAACGGGGGGAGGGGAGGGCGGCTTGAGCAGCAACGTTCTGCGTCTAACTCAGCTCCCCGAGAACTACATTCTGCTCTAAGGTGGTCCAGTGTGACCACAGGTTCCTTAAGGAGTCCTTCCAATCAGCAAAGCGGGCCAAATTCAACAGGGGGGAAGAGAGGCAGGGCTAAGTGAACTGAGAATTTTAAATTCAAATAGGTTCCAAAATTTTGAAAATAAGCTATTGCTCGAAGGACCTTGCTGCCACTGATATTTTAAAATATGCAGGCTGCTGAAGAAAGCCAAGGAAGTCTCAACCATACACCAAGAAAAGAGCAGGCTAGCACAGATACCACGTGCCGTAACACAGATTTAAGGAAACCAGTATGTTTACTCTGGAAAAGAAAAGCTTAAATTAAGTACTGCCCCTCTGCTCTCACCCCCCATCCCCCATGCATAGCGGGGCAGCGGGGAGTTGAGGGCGTCGCAGAGAAAGGAGAACACTATATTATTCCAGAAGGTCAACCAATGCACCAAACCAAACCAATCCAAAAAAATTCTTTAAGAAAACCACCGGCCACCTGTGGCCGACACAGAGAAGTACCAGTTGGCCCCACTGAGGACGGTCGCCCACGGCTGGGAGGGCTGCGTTGGGAGCACCTCCCCTGCAGACAGCCGCCCCATCCAACACACTCCTTCCCCAGGAGCGCCCCACATCCAGCAGCCCACAGACGAGCGCGAGCGCGAGCGGCTCCCATCACGTCACGTGGTCCAGGGCTCATCTGGCCTCACAGCTCCCCGTGTGGCAGGCCCGGCCACGGCTGGGCCTGCGAGGTGGCCAGGCGGCCATCGTCCCCCAGGGGCACTGATTGGTTGACGTGCTGCATCTCAACAGTCTGCAGTTGCTTTCCAGAGGACCCGCCTCCCAAAGGGCCTATAAAGGAACGGGCTGTCCCACCAGGTTCCCACTCCCCCTACCTGCCATGGCAGCAGAAACCACTACTGCTCGGGCACATCCAGTGTACGTGAGACCCAGAAAGGGACATAAAGCAGCTTAATCTGGAGGCAATGGTGGTGCATTGACTAGTGACTTTAAAGCAGACAGAGTGTGTTCCAGCACATTCACCAAGCGGTCGTCCTCAAAGGCCCGCATCATCCCTCTGTGGGCTCCAAGTTCTCTGTTTGAGAGCCCGGGTGTGCTCGCTGAAGTCCTCGGCACGCGGTCACTTCCAATTCATGGCCCCGTCATTCTCTCACAAGCACTATGCACCTCCCACCCAGCCTCTGTCCGATGGCTGATGTCCTTATAAGAAGAGGGAAATGTGGACAGAGGCCCACAGAGGAGAGGCCATGTGAAGACCAAGGGACACCAAAGGTTACTGATAAGCACCCGCCGCCAGGAGAGGGGCACAGAACATGTCCTCCGGAAGGGACCAACCCTGCTGACCCCTGGAGGTCAGGCTTCTGGCCTACGGAACTGGGTGAGAAGAAACGGTCGCCCGGAACAACCCAGGCGGCGTGCTCCACTCTGTCACCGCAGGCCCAGGGCATCGGCCCAGCCGCCTGCGCGTCTGACTGGGGCTGCGGCGGTTCTCCTGCGACGTCCGTCTCAGCGAGGAGTACAGAGCAGCAGTGTTCAGCTGCTGGGTCGCAAGGATTTTGAAAACGTGCAATACCTGACTCTTTAGTCAGCGACGCGGACCTCTTTTCCCTCAGACTCCAAATTTTAAAAACTGACAACAGCCAACAGTAGCCATCTGGTGGAAATGACTCAAAATTATACCTATTTTTTGGTCAGCTTAGCAAAAAATGTATTTTTTGGTGCCCTGAAGAATTTTAGTAATGTGTGCGCTGTGGGATTAAAAAAGGTTGAAAGTCGCCAATGTACCAGGATGTGACAGTGAGGAGACAGGACCGGGCTGGTGTCAGCATGGAAGTACGCCACCTCTACCCTCCGGGAGGGCGGATCCCTGCTGCTCAGACATTTTGCAGAGGGTGAGAGCCCAGCGCTCTACCCGAGAGAGGTGGTGTGGCACAGGCGAGGAGGGAGTGGCCCAGTGCCCATCTTCCCACCCCCACCTTAACGATCTACAAGGGGAACCCCCCAAAACAACCCCGGAATTTGTTTATAAAAAAGTGCATGTGTATTCTCACATTTAAACTTCAGTCACCTTCAAAGTCCTCTCCATTTGATGCAATACACCTATCGAGACATTTTTTCCACTGCTCAAGAGTTTTTGACTCATTGATTTTGATGCCTTTTAGTGCTTCTGCCTTTTGGTTTACCTCTTCCAAATGGGCAAAACATTTCCCTTCGAGAGATCTTTTTCATCCAAGAAAAAAAAACTGTCACTCGGGGTGAAATCCGGTGCATAAGGAGGGTGGGGCATGGGGGTCATGCCATTTGGGGTCCAAAACTGCTGAATACTCAGCGTGGTGTGGGCAGGTGCGCTCATAAATCATGAAATTGCAAACGCGTTGAAACAGTCTTCAAAAAAATTCACTGAAGCCGAACACATCCTCTCACAACACCACCGGCTAGTACACTGATACAGATGGGGTCCACTCACCTAGCAGGGGAAGCCTGTACTACAAGGAGTCCACCTTCCGGAGAATAATTCTGGGGTTTTTTTGGGTCCCCTCGTGTAGACTCTCTAGATCTCTTTTATTCACTCATTCAATAAATACCTAAGCACCCGCTCTGTGCCTGACACCACTTTCCCAGTATGAAAACCCACGGAGCTGAGCCAAGTCTCCTCATTTAATGGATTAAGAAAGCAGCCCAGGCCAGGGCACATTACCCAGGCTGCAGGCTTGGTCCTCGGTCGGAGCACACATCTATGGGAGGCAGCCGCCTGGCATTTCTCTCTCACACTGATGTTTCTCTCCCTCCCTTCCCCTCTCTCTAAAATCAACAGGCACG